>JNCO01004634.1:0-14983 GCA_000785685.1 Uromyces viciae-fabae
GGGGGACCTTTGAATCGTGCGCTAATTCTAAAAAGTGGATTGCCACATTCTCTTGCCCTTTGAGTCTCCTTGAATTGACAGTGGCTTGGAACATCTGGATCGTATTATAGGGAGAAGCAGCTAAGACAACAAGTATTCTTGTTTAAATTTGGCAAGATTTTGAGTTTCTTGAAGATTGTCCGGATATCTTTGGGGACAGAGGTGGGGTCGATTGTGTTGATGTCACACTCTTTAGCAGTAAGCAAAATTTTAATTATTAAGTTCCTTGCAACCTGAGATTTTTTTTCACTTAGTCCGCCTTCAAGATGGAGCCACGCCAGAAAAACCGAGATCATGGTGGTTACTATCAGAAGACAAAAAGTTTCAGCAACAGAATAAAATCACCAAAATATCGGAAAAAATCATGACTTACATCTATCTGGTGGAGGTTTTTCACAATCATAAGATGATTCGCTCGAGGTTGATGAATGAAAGGGTTCAGAATTTGATCTTGCTTGATGTTGAAGATCAATGGAGTCCATATCATTTCGGTGATGTGAAAGAAAGGTTCGTCGACTAACTTTATTCCCATAAACTACTTGACCAAATTCGTTTGTAAACTTGATTATCTTGCATTTTGAACACTGGCATAGTTGAGTATTGTCCATGATAGCGAGAAAGGACGAGTTATGAGGGCTGATGATAATTGTTGTGTGGCTGTCGCATCCAATTTAGGAAATACTGGTGTGCCTGTCGCAAGCAATGTCATGCAGGGGTTTGCAGTCCCGCGGCAGTTGAGTCGCACCCAAAGTCTACGTCTGTGGCAGTCGCCGCGCAGAATGCGACGCCAAAATGCATACCGTGTAATAATATTGAAGAAGCTTACCTGGGATGACAGTAAATAATCAATAAGTAAATATGTTTGATTCCCGAAATGTTGAAAGAGAATGGGAATCTTTATTTACTGTCATCCCCGGGTTTAAATCGAGTTTGAGTGTATTGCATATTGTATGCATATCCAGTATCTAACCTAACAGTAATTAGGACACCTGAAATCCTCTTTGAAACGTACCCTGAGACGGTCACGGCTGTCTCCCATCATTTTCTGGAGATAAGCCGAAGGTAAAACCGAATTACCTTCGGCTTAGATCCGAAGGATTTGTTTTACACAGGTGCCAAAGACTGTGGCCTAAGCGTGATTTGCTCCTTGGGACTTTGCTCAGGGCATGCAGCCTTTTTTTTTTTTTTTTGGCATATTTCACGGTCAGCTCTGAAACCCATTGTCATGTCTTAGCTCAACTCTTTAATAGCATTTGTCCTTGTAATTATTTTTCAATTTCACTCCCTAAATGCAGAGACAAAACAATCATAGTAAAATAGGGTACAACATGGGGTTTTTCTGGTCAAGTCTTAATGATAGCATCATCTGCATGGTCACTTTGATCAGAATCTTGATCATTTTCCGATGAAGATGACAATGGGTCATTAGGTTCTAGAGAATGTGATGTGATGAAAGAAGATACGTAGGATTGAGCCTTCTCAATAACCATTTCTTGACTCTCTTTATCGCCATGCTGGATTAATTTAGTTAATTAATCAATTAATCAATCAATCATTTCCGTTGAAAAAAAAAAAATGAAGCTTACGGTTTCCTCAAATTTATACCACCGCTTGAATAAAAATTTCATCTTTTCTGTTTGTTTATCCAAAAAACCAATGTTCCATTTGTTAAGGGGCATTATAATAAGAAACGGTCCATCAAGGCCAATCAGATCGTCAGATCGTTGAGATGAAGAAAATAAGTTAACAAATCATCATAAGCTTATCTCATCGAGAAATTCAGATTAGTTAAATGAAAAATAAAAAGTAAGCCAAGTGACAAACTTGGATTCAATTTGAATCTCGTCATTCTCATGAACAAGCCGCGAATCCGATCAACATTTGTTCCAGATTTAACTTCCAAGTCTATATAAACTTGCCATAAGTCTGTCTGCTTTGGATAAGTTGCTACCAATCCTTCAAAAATCGTCCTCCCCCTTTCTGGGTCACCTAATTTAAATTCTAGTTGAGCAAATTTCGCTATTGTTTTGATGTCTATTATTTTATTCAAGAATTTGATAAATGAGTTTCTCAATGGTGAAAAAAAACCTCTTTATTTTATTCCTACTTACGTTTCCGCTTGGGTAAACTCTTGAGACTCCGAGATAGTAAATTGGCATATTGATCGGAGCGACCATGCTGCAAGCAGAATGCACCATACAAGCACCAAACTTTACAACTTCCTCTGAATTTTTTAACCGCATTACTGTAAGTCTTTTCCGCTTTCTGTACATATGAATAAATAAATAGAGGGGGGGGGAATCACTCAAGATTAGTCCGGAATGATAATAACGTTGACATCATGACTATTTGCCTCAGTTCAGCGCAAGAGTTCAAGTAAGAAAACAACTTGCCTCTAATCTACCGCTTTGGGAATAAATATCAGCTACTTTAAGCCAAACAGACTTGGTATCATTACAAATCGAAGCCTCATTGAACGTTTTTGTGAATTCTTCCTCTGTCCCATAACTACTTTCTAAATTAAGCAGACATATCCAAACTTTCCACTTTTCATTTTCTTCCCTGTAATGAATTGCTTCAAGGGCTCTTTTTGCGGTTTCTCGGGCTTGGCTTATATCTGCCTTTTGACTGTGTATGTGGATTAATCGAATCCAGAGTTGGGATGAGTTCGGAGATTCTAGTAACAACTTTTCCAGCTCGTCTACCGACTTTTTCCCAGTTAAATTGCCATTCGTGTGCGAATCCAATGCACCGCTTTCTGAAATACGATTTCCGATAGTGGATTCTTCGTCCGAGCCTCCGGTCTCACCAAGCTGCGTTGATGGATTGGTGTTCCATTCAAATCCCGTGGAGAGCGGTAAAGATGGTTGAGTAAAATCAACGTTCATGGTGGGTGGGTGCTTCGCCCTCCGTTTGAATGGCAATTCAGGAGGCAACTGTGACGATTTCTTCGAATCTAATGGCAGATCGTTCGTGCCCTCATCGTCTTTTGTCACGCTTTTATCGTCATCTGACGCACTTTCAATTAGCCCCGGCACATTTTGATTGTCCTCTGGCGCACTCACGTCGGAGTCTGCTTGCGTGTACCTTTCTTTTTGATGATTATCGGGTTGGGCACCGACAATGGAAGGCTTGATAGTGAATGCAATTTTGTTATTGTCAAGATCGATCGTGAGAATTGATGCTCTCAAGCTCATACCTTGCTTGAACTTTTTATTCGCCTGATCTTCTTTGAACTTATTTTTAAATTTTTTTTCATCGTCATAGATTTGAGAAGAATGACATAGACCAGAAATAATAGTTCCCGGTACGGAGAGGAACATGCCATACGGCTCCATCTTCACCAACTGCACCTGGAATATCTGTCCTTCTTGAAGGTTTTGCCGGGTGCTGTTCGGAATGCGCGCATGCAAAAGTTTAGATTTACCACACGAGATGATCTCTGCGGACACAACTTGTCCGGGTTGATATTTAGTCTTCCAGTCCAAGTTTTTGTCGCGTATGATAGCACGTATGCCTGTACCAACTTGCAAGATCAAGCCGGTCTGAGGAGAAATCTTTTGTACAAATCCCCTAACAATGTCTCCGCGGGAAAATTTCCAGGAACGAATAGGAGGATCCATAATCGAGTTTGTTGCGCATTGTGCGCCAGACTTGTGGAGATCAGATGAGCGAGTGGACAGGTAAGTTGTAGACAGGGAATTGTCTATTTGAATTATAACAGCCGAGACTACAGAATCCTTCTCAAAAATAATTTTCTCGTCATAATTATCATTGATGTCGGTGGAATCGATTAAAAAAATCCAATCAACCGGAGAGATACCAATGGGTGTCACATGCAGGCCTTGGCTATTTCTACTATTGATACGAACTGACAATGTCATCCCCAATTTCAATTCACGTATAGTCGGGGGAAGGTCAACGGGAGCAGGACCGAATCCCACGATCATCAAATTTTTATCGGGTTGGATCTTGTTGACCATAAGCTTGCGAAGTACCTGACCTACTTGCAGCTTGTCTTTCAGATTATTCAAATCTGTATGCCAATGACCGGCTAAAAGCGCAAAGGACATGATACCAACAGCGGGGGTACTCTCTTCATCATTTTCGCGCCCTTCTTTCTGTAAGGAAAGAACTATGTTCTTCTCGTGTATAGCTTGCACTTTCCCAATGACAGAATCACCTATGGATAGTGGAAGCGTTTTGAGAGATAATGCTTGCGACTTGACAGAAACAGGATCGAGATTCCTTTCAGGACGCGCAAATCCTACAAGGTACACACCATTTTTTTCAGTTTTCTTTCGGATCATCAAATCATCTATATAATCTCCGCGTTTTATTGTTGATTGAACCTCTTTTTCAGAAATATCACGTTGTTTAGCGAGTTTTTCAATTGAAATGATTCCCGCTTCATCAGCATATTCTTCGGTACCTTCCTTCCGTAAGCGCAGGGTTATTTTGGTCTTGCCAATATTCGAAATTCGGCCGATGACACGATCTGATGTGGAAAGTACTAGTGGTTTGGTATGTTCGAAGTTAACTGCTGAGGTAGACACATGCGATTGGAGATTTCTAAATCCCACAACTAATAGACCACGCTCTTCGTCTATATGAGTGAGCTGCAGTCCAGTAACTTCATGACCTATCAATTGCTGCCCTTTTAATTCATCTACTGATACTTTCCGCTCCTGAGCGAGTAGGTCGATAGAGAGGAAGCCTTCGATGGGAGGTTCTCTCGCTAGCTTCTGATCATCCCTTCGCAGATGAAGTACAAGATTTTTTGGGTTCATGAATTTTATAGTTCCATTGACTTGATCACCAATGGTTAACGGCATTTGCTGCTGCAATGTGGATTTTGATGGTGGGGTGAAACCAACAATTAAAAGTCTCTTGTCTTTGTCTTCCCCAGTGACAGTCAAACCTGTGAGCTCATCATCTGTTTGTAGCTGGCTTTTCAATTCTGCAGGCTTCAATCCCCGTTTGGAAGCCAGTAGCGTCAGACTAATGAGACCTTGAACTGGATCACTTGTGCTAGATTCAGCTCCCAATTGGTACAGGTTTAGTTTTACATGATCAGGACCAACGCCAGTAACAAAGGCAGAAACGTGATCACCAATGTCCAAGATGGTAGGATTTTTTTCGCATCCTTCGGATACACGCTTATGACTAGCAAAAATTCGTTTCTTTTGAACGTCTACATCAGTGATTTTGAGTTGAACTAACTGGCCGGGTGAGTAAAGATCCATCATCGATTCAGTAAATTTGGTACTGTGAGGGAGAGGGTAGATTTAAATAGGTCAGACTCCATAATTTTATCATAAACTTTCCGGTTTTTGACTGGACTACGCACTCTGCTTCCTGAATGCGAACTAAGCCTCTCGTTTCACCGAAAAATGCAACTTGCATGTGTTTTTCTTTGACCGATGTGACAAGTCCGTGTGTAATTAACCCAACTCGAGCTGATTCGTAAGACGTGATAATTTCTGCATCAGAGTTTAACAAAGTCTTGCGCAGGGTTAACCGAACTGAATTTTTTTTTACGTTGGTACAAAGTACCTTCACAGAAACCAAACAGAAAACACCACGTTAAAGATTTATTGCGTTAAAATATGGAGATAACCCACCCTGGCTTTGAGCTTAACACCTGGTCTGAACTTTTTTTCGGGGTGCCGGAGCTTACCGTCAGAATAGTGCTCCGGCCAAATTATCCCGTCAATTGCATCTTGGATTTTCACGAGGAGCAAGGTTGGTCTGAATTCCTTCACTGAAACATCAACAAATGCTCCAACTGGAACGTCTTCAGGACGCATAAATGTTCGCTCGATGACGGAGGTCTGTAGAGAAAGCTGCAGACATCCATCAACAGGAGAGACACCTATGACACGGGCTTTGTGAGTTGATCCGATTTTGTAAGGGCCGGAATCTTGCTGCAGGGAAGGTAAAAATGCATCAGCGATGGCAGCAATGTGAACAAAGCCAGTGGGAGGTTTTCCGTTTGTGTTCTCGGCCAGTGGATGTCCGTCTTCCTGATTGATACAAGTAACATAAACCCCCCATTCCTCCTCCACGCGGTAAATCTTAACAGTGTGAAAGATGTACCCTGCGGGGTATTGAACAATCTGGTCGATATTATCAGGATTCGCAGGTGACTCTTTTCTGTACAATTCAGGCGGGAGTCCAGGAAAATCTTGCTTGAGAATATGATCTAGTAGAGTAAGACAGAAAATTTTGGGTCCAAGGATCGATTGATGATCATCAAATGAAGCTTGGCTTCTAGGAGGTATCGTATCCCATAATACCCGCGCAGGGAGTTTATCGCCGATTTGAAACATGTGGTTGAGGTCTACCTCTTTCGTTCCCTGCAGTCCAAGGTGAGATAAGTCGATGCAGCCCTTAAAAAACCCTAGAAAATTGACATTGAGTCCTCGAGAAGGTATGATCGAAGTGACTTGACAGGAAACCATGTGAAGGGGTAGAATGGAATCAATGTTTAATGCTGACGTCAGGAATGATCGAGAAAGATCTTGGGGTTTTACTGAAACTATGCAGGTGGTTCCGTTTGAAGAGAGTTTCTTGAATCGGCACCAAATTATTTGACCGATTTCCCATTGTTGAGAGGGATGATCTATATGATCAAACCCAGTAGATTCAGTAGCTTCAGTGAAGCTGACGAAAGCTTCGAGGTTGCCGGAGGATGTTGGAGAAGTAACAGAGCACATGTTTGGATGGATTGGAATTCCAAAATCAATGATATAGCCCGTATCTTCTATTGACTTAACAGCCCCCGTGATGGTCATGCCATTGTGTAGACTAGATTTGTCGATTCCGGCGTTGACGTAAACGGGATCCAAGGTTAAATTTACTTTGAGAGCTGCACGAACGAGCGGGGGAAGTCGAGCATCCTTTCGAGAATCATTGGGGGTATTTTGGAGCCTAGGAAGGAAAAACAAAGGGCTATGTTGAGCATATCAAATCGAGAATGATGCTGGGTTGTTTGAGTGGTTTTTTACTAACACAGAGCAACGAATCCATTGACCAACGGAGAAAATTTGGTTTAAACCCTTCAGTGAGCTTTCAGACTGCAGACTATCGTGATTAGAATTCTGAGATTTCAACTCGTCTTCTTCAGCAATATTCTCTACCCTTTGAGTGTAGAAGGAAGATATGTCAGTGATAGAGACATGAGCGACCAAATGAGATGGTAAGGCGACAACGAGTGCAAGTGGTCTAATTTGTATGATGATACCAGCCAGTTTAATGCCGGGAATGAGACGTTTAGAATTAAGATGCTCGATTCGATAAGAGTCTACAATATGAGCTTCGTTTAACTTGGATTTTTTTGAGTCAATTTTAGATTCTGATAGAGGGCGTTTTGAAGGGTGCGGTTTAGATTGAAATGGATTGGATGATAGGATCAATCGTTCGGCTTTTTGGGCACCATCTCGTTTGGCTTCGGCCAGTTGGTAAGGTGTCAAAGGGATTCCACCGCCCCGAGGAAAGTCGACTTGGTTTGATGTGGAGGTAGTCTCAGTTGTATGTTGAGATTCATTAGATTTGTCATGTTTGTTTTTAGTTTTGAATTTGTCTTTGGAGGGGTTCTTGCCGCGAGTGGGGATTGCTTCAACTTTATTGAGTTTGTGTGGTTTTGATTTGATAGTCGATTCGGTGATCGATGCTGCTCTCTTTTTGGACATCTGAGTTAGATTGAAACAGGAATTAAAAGGATAAGGACAAAATTCCACCAACGGGAAAAAAATCTATCAAGTTCATCTGATGAAGCCTGAACCGGCCGAGCTGTGGGTGTGCATCAAAGATCGATCTGCGGGCTCATTTGAGGCCTTAGGTTCGCCCCCAGACAATTTTTTTTTTGTCCTTATTGAATTATAGAAGAGGGATGATGGATGCTCAAACAAAGACTACTATGTAGCCCCCAGGGTTCCCTCTTGGAGGCCTTTATCTCATCATCTAATCTGTGATCCTGATGCACCTGTGGTCACTACTACGTACCCAGCTTTGGGAAGACATATCGAGGTGTTTTAGAGGGGCAGGTCTTTCAAACCACCCGTAGCTGTAGTAGTGTTTCATTTTCTCTACTTCAATCTATTTCCCCCTCAGGTACTGCCTAACTACTTTGTCCCACATACCTAGGAGTGCTCTACATCTGGTGTCCCAACAGTGGCCGAATCAACCTTCAACTCAATCAAATATTAGCAAATAATCATCAATTCAAGTTATTCATTGTGGCGGAGGATCCAATTGAAGAAAAATTAGGGGAACTCAGCAAAAGGGAGGTATCTCCAGGACTTAAGGAAATTTTTCAAGGAATTTTTGACAATTATCGACAGACCAAGAAGCAAGAGAAAATGGCATCAGAAAATAAAGCAAAACAACATCAAGCAGTTCATATGGCTGAATCTACTTTCACTCATCAAGAAGTAAATAAAATGCGAACATAATTACAAGAACAGGTCAATAAACGAGCAGAGGAATCACAAAAACAAGCAGAGGAATCAAGAAAACAAGTGGAAGAAATGAAAAAGTCAATGGCAAGGATGATGGAGATGCCAATAGCCCAACAAAATCAAGGCAACCCAGCACATATTTATCCTGAGACCCCAAGACCATCAGGGATGAGGACAGCTCGATTTGCACCCTCAACTCCAAGAGAAGCTTCAACAACTGTACTTGGAAATATTTATGAGGAGTCAGAACCCAGCCCAACAGTTAATCAGTCTATATTATCAGTCAATCAAACAAGAACAGCCCCAGCAAATATCATAACAGAAAGTCCTATGGTAAATCAAAATGAAACTTTTGTATCAGAAACTGGGACTACTTCGACACCAAGACCACAAATCAAGATCCCCGATGTACGCAACGGCCATGTAGTTTTGGATATCAAAAGGATAAATTTTAACTTTGATGGAACGGAAGTAGAACAATTTATGAAACAAATAGATAAATTGGTGGATATGCAGAATGCAGGAGGTCAGGACATCGCTCTTCAGCTTCCATTTATCAAATTAAGGATCGAAAAATATGTGAAGCAATTGAAAACATGGAGGGACATGAGACAGCGGATTGGTAATTGTTGAAGAAGGAACTAATGCAAAAATGGGGACGTGCTATACCAGTGAGGCGATTCAAGGAAGGTTCTATCGACGAATTGGTCAAGAAGCAGTAAGCAGGTGGTGGAATCAAGTCTAAGGAGCAATACGAGAAATTTATTGGGGAATACAAGGAAATTGTATATTATCTGATCCGGATGGGCTACAACAATATTAATTCCCAGAATGGTACTGGACTCTGGAAATCTTGATCCTCTGAATTGAAGAAGGAGGTCACCAAGGAGCTTATACATGAAAAGAAGATGAAGAAGACTAAGGAAGGACAAAATTTGATTCCCAACTTGGATGATCATAAAGAATTTACTGAATTGGCTTTATCCGTGGTCGACCTGGATGAAGAGGAGGTGCAAAAGGAACCAGAAGTAAAACCAAACATATCAGTAAAGAAGGAAGTGAATTTTACAGCACAAGTGGATGAGAAAGTTCAGCAACTGGAGGAGAAGATGAAGAATTTAACAGAATATTTGAGTAATCAGCCTTTTTCACGATCATTACCCCCTCATATGGTTCAATCAGGTGCTTCACTAGGACAAGGACAATATCAAATGCCAGGTGTCAGCTGGCTACTATGTTAGAGCCAACTAACAAAAATAGCTAAAATAAATTTTGAATATTTTTATAAATAAAAATATCAATGAAAAACAAACAAACAAATGAAAACATAATTATTAAGTGACAGGAATAGTACAAATATTTTATAATATTTGAATTCCTTGGTACAAAATAACCCCAGTCACTCAGCAGAAGTATGAGTATAAAATACCTCCTTCCATTTTATTTTATTAATCAAAGAAAAATAAGAAGGAAACCCCTACAAACCCTCTAAAAGAGACGTCACCTATACTCATGTATATGTATTAAAATATATTAATACATAAAAATATATTAATACATAAAAATATATTAATAAATAAAAATATATTAATACATAAAAATATATTAATACATAAAAATATATTAATACATAAAAATATATTACTACATAAATATAAGGTGTTGTGTATATTTTAGGAGTTACACACATACTGATAATATTGTCAAATGACGCAGGAGATTACATAATCAATCCCGTAGAAAAATTACACGGAACTCAGTTGGCTTATGTAAGCCAACTGACAGGTCCCGCGGGCCCTGACGGGCCAAAACTGCTTTGTTTGAAAAGGCAAACAATGTAAAGTGAAAATACTCCCACAGTCCTTCGAAAAATAGAAGTATCATGTAAATATGTCACACTAAGGAAGCCTCTATTTTTCCTTGGTAAACAAGATAGTTTTACCTCGAGGAAAAATCGAAATAACAATGGGAAAATAAAAACAATATGAAAAGTATTTTTTCAAATATCAATTGAATGAGAGAAATGACATATTTAGTTCAAAAGATCATAACTCTGTCATCTCAATTGATAAAAATGAATATAAATTATACAGATCATCCTTGGATGACATATTTCCAAGGATAAATCCCTTGAGTACAGATCATGTACAATGATCTTTTCTCACATTGCCCACAGAATTGCTCAATTACCTGCATAATGCAGTCTACATTCTGTGGGACATTTACATAACATTAGAGCGCCCCAAGAAGATTGGGAAAGATATAAATAGAGCTCTCTTTTCGACCTCTCATTCCCCAGAATCATCTTGACCAGCTATTCATATTTACTTACATACACTACTAGTATATCAGTCACTTCATAGCACTAAAAGACCTATTCTCCTTCAACTTCGCCCACTGGATTCCCTTCTGGATTCCAGTCTGCCTTCTACAATCAACCACTCCCTCCAAAAATCTTCCTCTTTGAGATCTGGACCATAGGTAAGTCTTCTGGCTTCTATCAAAGTCCTAGGACTTAAACCACTTTGTGGTATATTGGGTATAAACACCCCTGATCTCTATCAGGCCCCAAATACAAGTTGTTTAGCAATTTAAAAAAGGGTTAGAAACACCCCAGAGTGCGCTCTGGCTCCTTATTTCTTCAGAGGGATAAACAAAACCAGTTTATCTGGCCCCTCTGATAGAAATTAATATCATAAAATATATATTTTGATTTTACAGTCTTAAAAAGATATTTTATTTCAGTATTTAAAAATAGAACTGTAGTTATTTAAATAATGAACTGATCTCTATCAGGCCCCAAATACAAGTTGTTTAGCAATTTAAAAAAGGGTTAGAAACACCCCAGAGTGCGCTCTGGCTCCTTATTTCTTCAGAGGGATAAACAAAACCAGTTTATCTGGCCCCTCTGATAGAAATTAATATCATAAAATATATATTTTGATTTTACAGTCTTAAAAAGATATTTTATTTCAGTATTTAAAAATAGAACTGTAGTTATTTAAATAATGAAATACAATAACAAAACTAGAATGTAAAATAAAGATAAGAAAAGATAAAAAGAATCACCTTAAAAAGAACAAGAACCAATAAAAATGAGGAAAAGAAATAATGAGAAGAATGAAGCTATAGATAAACAAAAGAGTTGACAGGAAAAGAACTGATAAAATAGAAAGGTCAGAATAAAGAATATAAAAAATAATATGAAGAAATAAAAATGGAATGAAACAAGTAAAGAACCTATGGTCTTCATCCTGAGAATTGAGTGATCCCACGAGTATTCGAAGATTGGAGGTACCTAAGTATGATAGTTGAGGTAGAGCTTTTTGAGTGAGACAAAGAGAAAAGCTAGAGTTGAAGTCGAGTTTGAATTAAGACTGAGAGCTGAGGTTGAAATGGAGTATTTCCACCCCTAATTCCAACACACCCCCATGCAATTAGCCGGATGAGGGTAATGGCATAGCAGCTCGAAGGAGTTTAAGGGCCTTGAAAATTTGGGCTCTTCCAATCAATTTCGTCAGAAAGTCAGCTAGCATATTATTAGTCCTGGTGAATTCAAAGTCGATTTTCCCAGCTATCACTTCAGCTCGAATGAAGTGAAAGCGCAGGTTCATGTGCTTGGTTGTGAAAGAAGAATGGTTTGATTCATTTTTGGCTAATAATATTGCGGCTTGATTATCTTCCTTGATGACGAAAGGAAGTGGAATAGACAAACTTAGAGAAGTTTCAAGGACCATCTTCATCCACGTAAGTTCTTTTGGAATTTCAGTAATGGCAATGTATTCAGCTTCTGTGCTTGATAATGACTCAGTGGCTTGCTTTTTCGACCTCCATGACATCAAGTTATTATTCCACAGAATAATGTACCCCGTGGTAGACCTACTAGTCATGGGGCAATTTGCCCAACTTGCGTCAACATAAGCATCAAATTTCATTGAATCGTTCTCATTTTTTCTTATAGTTATCCCAAAATCTTTGGTTCCCTTGAGGTATCTTAGTGTATGAACAGCGGCATTCCAATGTTGAATTCCGGGTTCTTTCAAGAATTGTGAAAGACATCCTACAGCATACACCACCATAAACAATGGAGAAACCAAGGTGTGTTGCTTTCATAGGAACAAAGGGGTCCCTTTATTCTTGCCAAAGCAACTAACCTTGGTTGCTCCATTTTTTCTTATGGTGATATGTAATGTTGGGACAAGTAGTAACACTGAGATAGTTTAGGGCACCTACAAGACCTCTATAATTAAATTTTATTTTTGATAATTCTTCTATTTCAAGTTTTGACGCTTTCACGAGTTTTGAGCCAGGCTTCATTGGAGTAGCAAGAGATATTTCATTGATGCAATTATATTTTTCAAGTGTTTCCACGATGTAATGAGTTTGAATCAGTCGAATTTCTTCTCTAGATTGCGTAATTTGCATCCCTAATAAGTGTTTTGCTTCCCCCAAGTCCTTGATTTGAAATCGTTTTGAAATAATGGACTTGAAAATTTCTGGTTGTTTACTAAAAATAGCAATATTGTCAACGTGAACGTAGAGCCAAATGGACTTGAAAATTTCTGGTTGTTTACTAAAAATAGCAATATTGTCAACGTGAACGTAGAGCCAAGTGTTTGCAGACCAGAAAACGCAAGGCTCGGCGTAACTTCTATTGAAACCAACAGATAAGAGCCAGGACGACAAAGTTAAATGCCACGCCTTAGGCGCTTGTTTTAACCCATAGAGTGCCTTCTTCAGTAATAACATTTTGTTGTTAGGTACTTTTAAACCTCGAGAAGGATTGAGAGTTATTCTCTCCCTGATAGGCGCGTTGAGAAAGGCGCACTTCACGTCAACTTGATGAAATTTTAGACCGTTGATCATTGAAAAGTTGACCAGCATCCGGAGTGAAACAAGTTCCAAAGGTAAGATTGTAGTCGCGGCTAAAAACTTCATTAAAGCCTTGGACGCAGAGCCTAGCTTTAAATTCCTCCGGTTGATTTGATGTTTCTGGTTTAGTTTTCAACACCCATATGCAATTAAGAGGTTTGTTGTCTGAGGTCTTGTCAATTATGTCCCAGACATCGTATTTTTGAATGTTAGATATTTCTTTTTCAATCGCTTTGAACCATTTAGATTTGTTCGGATGATTTTGAATGTCATTATACGAGATGATTTCTGATTCCATCCCCGCAGCATTTGCTTCAGCAGGTCCTCCTCTTTGACTATGAAAGACTAAATTATCGGGACAAACATCCCCGATAATTTCATGGATAGGTCGATCGGAGGTAGATTTCCATATGCAATTAAGAGGTTTGTCGTCTGAGGTCTTGTCAATTATGTCCCAGACATCATATTTTTTAATGTTAGATATTTCTTTTTCAATCGCTTTGAACCATTTAGATTTGTTCGGATGATTTTGAATGTCATTATACGAGATGATTTCTGATTCCATCCCCGCAGCATTTGCTTCAGCAGGTCCTCCTCTTTGACTATGAAAGACTAAATTATCGGGACAAACATCCCCGATAATTTCATGGATAGGTCGATCGGAGGTAGATTCATGATTCGGATATGGAAGAAAGTCTTCATTTTGATCTTCTTCCACGAGATCAATCTGTTCAAACGGATTGAAATGGAAACTTGATTCATCAATTGACCCGTGCGGCAGTAAGGGAAATGTTGATTCGTCAAAGGTAACATCTCTACTGACGCAACTATGAAAGACTAAATTATTGGGACAAACATCCCCGATGATTTCATGGATAGGTCGATCGGAGGTAGATTCATGATTCGGATATGGAAGAAAGTCTTCATTTTGATCTTCTTCCACGAGATCAATCTGTTCAAACGGATTGAAATGGAAACTTGATTCATCAATTGATTCGTGCGGCAGTAAGGGAAATGTTGATTCGTCAAAGGTAACATCTCTACTGACGCATACACTCTTCGATTCGATTTTCAGTACCCGGTACGAAGAGAAATCGTTTTCATAACCGAGAAAGATTCCTTTTTCAGTTCTAAGGCCCATTTTAGACTTTCGGAGGGCTTCAGGAATAAGGACGTAACATAGACATCCAAAATTTTTAAGTTTATTTAAGTTAAATTTCTTATTGAAGAAATTTTCATACGGTATAGAGAAATTTCTGGTACTTGAAGGTAGAAGATTGCATAAATCGGTAGCCGTAACCACAGCTTCGGCCCAGAACCTCGGAGAAAGATTTTCTTGGGCAAACAGACATCTTGCTTTGTCTAAGATTGATCTATTTGTCCTTTCAGCAACGCCGTTGTTCTGAGGTGTGTATGGTGGTGCAAAGTTCTGAGTAATTCCTTTTCCTCTGCAGAATTCTTCAAAGAAAATATTTTTGAATTCCCCCCTGTTATCAGACACTATAGTTTTGATTTTCTTTCCAGTTTGATTTTCAGACCAAGACGCAAATTCCTTTAATTTGGTAAGTGTCTCAGATTTATGTTTGAGGAGTTTAATAGATTTGTAACCC
>JNCO01004651.1:0-14979 GCA_000785685.1 Uromyces viciae-fabae
AATTTTAATAATATTTTAAATGTGATTTTTAGTGACTAATGCTTGAAGCATAGAAAACAAGCTAAATCTAACAGGAGGGAGCAGAGTGAATCTAGTATTGAATTCCAACGATATCAAGTAATATTTGTTGCAATTCTGTTTTTACAAATAATTGGCCCCTTTGTGTGTTGCAGGCTGCTTTTAAAAAATTAAATGTGTATTCAATGGATAGCAGGGCTGAACATAGTAGCCTGAGAGTACCTTCCAACTAGTGACAATTGATTTTTGGTGGTTTTGGCTTGGATGGGCTGACATACTTTGTAGTGGGTCAAAGTTTGGATGATAAAAACTTTTCCATGAACAGTACCGTTATATAGATACTTCTGATGCTAGAATATTTAAGACCGGAAATTTCATCAAAAACACAACTTTTATTACAGACCCATAGAAATTTATCCAATTGTGAAACCCACTCTTGACACTTATTTGTTTGTTTTAATTCACATGTTTCTAGCTAAAATAGAAAATTAATGACTCATTAAAATTGGGTCTTGAAAGAAAAAAAGAAACAATGTTGGTTTTGCATGCCATTTCCCCTAGCCAAGAATTTTGGGGATGTTGAAAGGGCCTATTCATTTTTTGAATCTGCACCATCATTTGCCAGTTTAATCAATAATTTACCTGACTGATGTTGTAAGCTGGGTAAAAATACCACCCTCATGTACTCAACACAATGAGTCATGAACTTGACTTTCAATTTTTGGCACACCCTAGGATAAGGGCATAGAAAGATATCAATATATCAAAATCGGCATAGATTGAGAAAACAAGCTGGTTGCATTCGAAAATCGGTTTTCGCTGTAGCCTTGAGTTGTGCTTCATAAAAAGAATAGCTTGGAGTGTAATTTATTGTTTAGACGAAGTATCAGGAGCGAGAAAATCATGTAGATTAAGTGATTGAGGTTGAGACTTGTGGTTTAATTGTCTATCCGATGTTGGGTCTTTGATAAGTTTGGATAGCAATGTAGGTTGAGGATGAGACAAAGGATTTAAATCCAAGCTAATATCTTCTAAAACTTCGTCATCATCTGGGATAAAGAGCGGCTTATTAGAGCTCGATTCTCGAGAATGTGGATTCAGCAAACTTGAATTAACAGGGTGAGGGGAGAGTGAAATGATCTCGCTCGGTTGATGATGATTGGGTAGTGGGTAAGGCTCGATTCTATAGCATGATCCCATCAGATTCAAGGGGAAAACTCACTCAAATGATTAATGAGCTAAAACTGGAAACGCGAATCAATTGGGAGCTTACACAACTACTAAAGTTTTTCCAAAAATTGAAAATGGTTGATAATGAACTTTGAATGAAGCTGACGGCAATTTCGGAATTTCTTCCTCTAAATTCGCGGGTTTAATATCTTCGACTGGGTCTTGGAGATCCGCGCTAGGATCAGATGGTTCTGTTTGAATTGGATGGATCAATTCTTTAGATTTGAGTAGAATTGAGTGTTGTGACGTCTGGTTTCTACATATTTGTTTTGTTCCGCATTCCTATTGGTTAATTCGAGATACATGAAGCGTGAATTATGATCAACAGATGGTATAACTAACCTGAAGTAATATCCAAACTGAAAACCAGAGCCACGATAAATGTCCAACTTACTTTTCTTACTGTTTGATTTTCTTTCCTCCTCTAATTTTGAAAGAATTCTAGGTTTGAGTATCTCGGTCAATTTGGATAAAATCAATTTCGATTTTTCGTCATTATTGAACCAATGTAAATGAGGTTGGTCGACTAAGATTTTCATCATCAGTACAGTCCGTTTCGAAATCCTTAGATAAATCGAATTTTTAACTGGGGGGAGAATCAATTTTCAGATATGTTCAATTGGTTTATCATGTATAGCTCACAGTGGTTTAAGGGAAAAAGACGAGAAAGCTCGACATACCTTGAAACTTGTGCTGTCGATTTGCAGCATCAGTCGTCATTTTTGATTTCACCTTAAAAACTTGCTTGAGCTTCTTTTGGGACCATTCCTAGGTGATTGAGTAGTATCTATGGTGTTATTTGTTTATTGGCTGTGAAATTGTCTGGTAATCTCGTCTTGGAAGGTTTCGTCGCGTGAACTAAACTCCGAAAGTTTTTTTTTTTATCTCGCGTCCCTGAGAGTAAGGCTGCTTGTGTCCGACTTGAAGAAGCAACACCAAAACAAATATTCAACCGTTCAGCTTCACATTGCATTACGCTGACCATTCGTAATCGATGCAGCTTCAGTTTTGCCGTTCGTATTCTTTCGTACCCAAACGGTTTGATCGAATTTTTGTCGTTAGTTTTGCCCATCGCTATAGAAAACTGAAGAAATTGAATTATAGTTTATGTCTCATTGAAAATGTTGATATGCCCGCCGACTCATCAGAAACCTCGCAAAGTTCACATGGGTTTCCAAGAATCATAAATCTTACAGGAAACGGAGTTTTCATAAAGTATGCTTAATTATACCAACAAGCACTCAAAAAAGAAAGGAGCCTGTGATCTTGAGCCTTTGCCTCTTATGAGCAATTCATCACCATCAGATGAATCGTTTCATGCTCAGGTAACATCACAAGCCATTCCTTCAATGATGCATTTTAATTTGAAAATTGCATCGATTCATCGTGATCTTTTATCAATCAGAGGCTTTCATCCAATCTTCAGCTCAATGTGAAATTTCACCCAACTAAAGACTTAACCCCACACTCATTCCGATACTCTGTGGTAATCTTTTACTCCAATGGACGCTTTCAAAACATGCCAAAGCCTCCAAACTTTCTTTGGAAGAAACTCATCATCGGCAGTGGAACTTTTTGGGTGAGAATAGTTCCTTTTTTCCACGATGAGTTATACTCAAAACCAAGAGTTTCACATGTTTATCATCATCTTTTCCATTCATACTGAAAATGTTGGGCACAGAATTATTTCTTGCAGTAGTAAAAGTCAATGATTTAATAACCAATCGAATCCCATCGTATCAGATAGTATCATCAGCATCGCGTGAAAATAATGACTTGTGAGTGACTAAATTGAATCTCTTTTTCTTTTTTTTTGTTTATTTCTGAACTGAAAACTTATGGTTTCATGGCAGTCGGAAAGAAGAGATGATTGTATTACCTGTGGGACGTAAAAAACGCATCATTGCATCGATGTTGGATATTTCATTGAAAGATATCGATCTGAAGGTGTCCGTCCATACATCATCCATGGTTCCGGAACCTATTTCTCGTCTTACTGGGTGAAAAACCGCTGGTGTTGCGAGATAAAATTTACCTGCAATTAATTTCAAGTTCAAATTCTGGCTAACAGAAAATTGTGATCTTGAGTGCCATCAAGTCTCAATCGTCCGATCTGAGAAAATAGATATTGGAGGGCTGCACTCTTTTGGGATAAGCGTCTATTGAGCCTTTATTGAATTTGGAATAGGGGATCCATAAGCATCATCCTAAGTCTTCTAGTGATATTCACTTTCTTGAGAATTGGCGATGGTGGTTAGTCACACTTGCAATGACTCCTGCAATCCTTGAATACTGAAATTATTTGTTTATTTCCATTCGCCAATTTCTTTAAAGCCCTCAAGTAGTGAACTTGGGAGTAGCTTTAGTAACAAGAATTCTCGAGTTTCGCGATCGATGAATTCGACTGCCTTGCGTTTTACTGCTCGTGCGCTCGATCATATCCAGGAAAGGATTTTCACACTTGAAAAACTCTTTAACTTTTCTTCAAGAAATCAGGAAAGAATGTTAGAGCAACTAAAACTGAAGAGAAGTTACTTCTCTCAAGATGAAGGGAATCTAGCTCAGACGTCAATGATAAACAACGCAGGAGAGACGCATCAGACTATAAATCTATCCCCGACTGTGACAAGCAGCATTTCAGGCGCCTCCCGAAATGAGTCATGACAGAAAAGATGTGCCACGAAAACCGTTGGATATACTTCAAGTTCACGTATTCTTCCTGGTTCTTATCACGGAAATCTACTTTTTCTCAATCAAATTTCTGACACCGTTACACGGAAGTTTCGATCCTTTCATTACCTTTGCTTTGACCCAAATCCAACCGAGCTTGAGTCGTGATGAAAAACCTAGCTCAGATGATAATAAAAGATTCTATCTTGGGCAACTCAAACCACCGCTTTTTACAATACCCTCAAGCTCTTTTTACAATACCCTCAAGCTTATCATTCCCAATCGGCTTGTCTAGCAAATATTCTTTCAATTTAATTTCCGGTGAATATTTTAATCATGGTCTTGATGCTACAGAATTTCACAATACAATCAAAATCCCGAAGAACACAAGGAGCATCTCTTAGGGCGCAACTTCCTCCAAATCTGGTGATGAGTTTGATTTAAGTTCTATTTCGAAGAAAAATAAAAACTGTAAGATTTTACCCAAGAGTCCGAGCCCCAAAGCGCACATGGGCCTATCTATGAAGAAAGTGGTAATATCTAAACCTAAAATAGCTCCTGTTCAGATGTTTAGTCAAGTTTCAAAGGCTCATTCTTTCAATTAGGAAGGCACTTGTGATAATCCACTATCCATTAGCATGGCTAATTTTCTTCTCAAGGATAATAAATTAGAAGGTTAAAAAATTGCATTGGGTTTGAGCATAGATCAGTGATGCCATACCCAAAAGCGAGATGAATAAATAAAACCTCTGCATATCTGATTCTAGAGTTTGAATCTATGATGTTAGTACGACCAGCCTTACTTTTGCTATTATTTATAGCTTTTGCTTCAATCCATGCTTTTGTGGGATTGGTCAATGAACGATTTGAATTATGAACAAATCATCAAAGGATGAAGAAATAAAAACAGCACGTCGTGGGCGTATCAGTGTGCCCTGAGATTGGTGATGAAATGACGGCGGCAATCTGGAGCTGTTTTTCAGGCTCCATATAAGTGGAGCTTGCGAAGGCTTGTCGGTGTCATACCGCTTAGAGTGTTCTTTGCTATGAGTCTATGTAGCTTTTTGAAGTCGTGTTTCTTCCATGTCTCTGTTTGGCTGATGCCGGATCATTTATAATTGTTCAATGTGGAAAGCCGAAATCTACTGCAAAAAAATTCTTATGAAAAACCTCTAAACTGCGTATACATGCAGAAATTCTATGCACACGAAAACTATAGCGCATCAGAATTCAACTTTCCACAAACGTTTTCCTTCTTAAAAGGGCGAAAAAGGGAAAATATTTGCAGCAAAATAAATTTAGGTGAGGGCTTTCCCTGCAATACGTATGTTCAGATATCTCCTGTACCGTTAGTTGAGAGTGAGCCAGGGGGAGGGAGGGACAGGTGAGCGTAGCCAAAGCGTCTACATCCTCTGAAGCCAATCCCTGCAGTTAACATTATGGTCTTTTAAATCTAAACAAAACCCAAGAAAAACAAAAAACAAAGCAGAAGTTACGCAATAAGAATCAGATCGGAGATTACAGTTTCTTCCACCCGCAGAGCTTAAGTCTGTACCTACTGTCACTTTTGTTCAAGTGCATTGAAGCAGTCGCCAGATTTTCTCTTTCAGCTTATCCTAGGCTTCATTCATCATGTGAGTTAGATTTTCCCTAAAAATGTTGGGAGATCAGACCTGTCCTGACCTTAAATTGTCTTACTATTAGGCCGCACTTCGCTTCTCAACAGAACTTCAAACTTAGTGAGTTGTCGACTGCTTTTATTAAAATGCAATAAAAAATTCTATCTTATTCTTTTCTCACCTGTTGCAGATCACACGATGTTCAGAGTCAAGTGAGAGTTTGAATATAATGCAGCTTGCGAGTGTGGCCCAGGTCCATTTTAGATGACTGATGCTCGTTATATGGTGAAATTTCATATTCAGGGATGCCAAATTGAGCCTTAAGTTTTACCAAGAGATTCTTGGAATGAAAGTTAGTCAACCTGTTTAGATAACTTTCTAGGAATGAATATTGGAGAAAATTATACATTTTTTACTATAACTACAATCACTAATCGATAAATACCTGGAAAAAATGCAGTTATTAAATTCAATTGACATAGAGGCAGGCAAATTTACCAATTATTTCATAGGGTTCCCTGATTCTCATCAAGACCTCAAGTCCGGTATGTTACGTCGAGAAGGGGTGTTGGAATTGTGCCACAATTGGGGCACTGAATGCGATGATAAATTTGAAGGTTATCACAATGGAAATGAAGCGCCTCAAGGTTTTGGACACGTTTGTATAACATGCGACGACGTTGAAAAAACATGTGCTTATCTAGAAGAAAAGCATGTCAAGGTCAATCTACTTTCAATTTGCCGCTAAGTGTTTCATCTCTTCATTTTTGACTTCACTGAAATTCATTCCTTTCCAGTTTCAAAAAAGGTTGAACGAAGGACTGGTCAACGAAATTGGTGAGTTGAAATCTCCGCTAGAAATCAAAAAGAAGTTAATTTTTCATGGTTCACATTCCAGCTTTTTTCCAAGATCCTGATGGTTATTGGATTGGTGAGTCCAGCTGAGGTATATTTGAAAAGGAAAAAAAATCTCTCATGTTTCAATGTCTTGATGTTGATTTCTCAAAAAAACAGAACTTGTTCCAAACAACTACTTTGACTCTAAAAGCTCATAGGGACCCTTGTCAAATAAATAATTGAATTTCTTTCTAGTCACCAATACAAGATTGCTGAGCACATGAGCCTAAGCTACTAATAATATGTAGGAGCAAGGACACAATCGTGTTACCCTTGAGGTGAAACAAAGCTCAGTGTTGGCTAGGTGTAAGCGAATAACACGGCCTTTTTCATGTTGTATATTAGAAGTTTCATTTCTAAATTCTGCGCTTCAAATTTCAACACTTTCAGTTGAGGAGATGGAGTAACCACGATCCACATTGAAATGAAGCATAGTTTCGAGCACATGCAGCATTTCCCCTTCCCGGAAGACAAGCTCGATGCAGCGCAGGCAGGACTAGTATGTCTGTAAATCCAAACTGGCATCTTTTAGATAGTCGATGAATGCTTTTGTCACAAGAAAATATGCCAATTCCAAAGATGTGCTACTACAGCCAGACTAAACCCTACAACCCTTGTAGTTATTCCGCCAAAATCTATCTGCGAGCTGGATGAAAATGTGGTCGGATGAATCGGTTCTATTCCTTCGACACCAGAGTAGGCTTGAGTCATACTATGGTAGGTTAGGAGCTCGACCCGGTCTCTTTGTGCCATGACTAAGTTGGTTTGCTTTCGCAATTGCAACTTGATGCTATGTTGTCCGCTAATAGCGCATCAATCTCATAACTGTCCAGTCTGCCGTGAGATTTTCATAGGGAGAAGGCTGGGGGGCCGCTGGCAATCCGCGAGGAGCCAGCCATCCTTGTCGTAAATGGACCGAGTAGATGAGTCAAAATTTTCCACAAGTGCTTCAAACCACTGTAT
The DNA here is from genome assembly GCA_000785685.1 of Uromyces viciae-fabae. Classification (NCBI taxonomy): domain Eukaryota; kingdom Fungi; phylum Basidiomycota; class Pucciniomycetes; order Pucciniales; family Pucciniaceae; genus Uromyces; species Uromyces viciae-fabae. The sequence continues at coordinate 7,398 of JNCO01004651.1, forward strand.
AAATAGTCTACTCTAGCTCTATCGGAAAGACTTTCTCCATCCCAATCACTAGCTCTTCCTAGCTTTCACCCGCTCCCCTAGCTATCAACAGCTCTTAATCTGTCTTCAAAGATTTGTTAACTTTGACTCACACTCGAAATCTTCTCATCTGTTGCTTAGAACTATCTGCCATCTTTAATTGATTTTACTCCTTATCGATCAAAAATCCAACTTCAAAATGCGTTTCTCCGCCTGTGTTGCTGCCAGTGCCCTTTTACTTGGTTGTGAGTACGATGTGGCCAATAGACTGCCTGACTTATTTCATGTGTAAACCCCTTAAACTCATGATAATTTTCCATTAACTTATTCTAGCGGCGATTACTGAAGCAAGACCTATTGACGCCAAAGCGTTGCAACATCCCAGAAGAGACTCAATTGTACAGCGGGAAACAACTCATTCAAAACACCAATCTCACAAATCAGATAGTCATGAGAAGAAAAATCATAGTCACCACTCAGATAGTCATGAGAAGAAAAATCATAATCACAATTCAGATGGTCATGATAAGAAACATGGCACTCACAAGTCAGATACTCGTGTTAGGATTGCACCAGATTCTAAACTGGCTAAAGAGGAAGCTAGGATAATCGCTACTCACAGCTTACCGGCCAATATCGATTCAAGCGAGGATATTGCTTCTAAGGCTTTACCAGTTGACAAGACCTCGTCTTTGAGTAGAATGGCTTTCATGCTTACACCAGTTGACACAAATTCTGATGAAAAAGATTCTTTATCAGAATCATCTCTAACTCGAACGGCTTTCATGCTTACACCGGTGAACACTATTCCCGATAAGAAACATACTGCATCGCACATCAAGGACACTGTTGTTGAAGAGACACCATCATCATCTTTCACTCGAACAGCTTTCATGCTTACGCCAGCAGACGATCTTTCCCACGAAAATAATGCTGTTATGGAGAATGCACCGGCATCCTCTTTCACTCGAACTGCCACCATACTTACACCAGTCGAAACTACCTCCGACAAGAAAGATAATGTATCTCATAAGAAGGATATCGCCATTGAAGGCTTATCGGCATCATCTTTGGATCGAGCGGCCTTTTTGCTCTCACCGGTGGATACTGTTTCCGGAACAGGGGTCACTCCAGACGCACCTGTGGCATCAAAAGTTTCCCGAGTTCAGATTACCGACAAAAAGGGATCATCCGTCCCCAAAAAGGACACAATTGTCGATGAAGCCTAAACTATGGCTCCAATGACTTTCTAATATATCCTATGCTCATTTAATTTTCTGATTAATTGTCACAATTTTTATTTTACTTTAATGATATCTTTTATTCCGTATTCCCCTTTAATGCCATCCTTCTCGACTTAACACTTAATAATAATGAAAACACATTTCCTAATTCCCATTCTACTGAGCATCCGTTGAGAATATCCACAACTAAGCCCGAGGTGCAGGTGGAATACTAATAGGAATTCCTGAGTTTTCAGAGCGTTCTTACAAAGAGTTTATACGTTAAAACCGTAAAGAGACCTGCTTGAATGATAGCCTGCTTTTCGTTGCCGTCATCTCCTTTCTGGTGTTATTCCCGCAGCACAAGTATAATTTTGAATTATTAGACCCCCTTCATCACAGCCAATTGCTCAGTTTGGGGTTTCCTTTTTTTTTTTTTTGCATGTCCGTTGTGTTCCGTCGCGGCTTGGTCGATAACCGCTGCCCGCGCCCTTCAGCTTTCGTTGTTCGTTGTTGACCATCATCGATCCCATTATCGGATTTAATCAACTTCCGAACATCATCACAGGTCAGTTTAAATGTACATCTGCTTCTTTTTGTTTTGAGACAACTTCCAATCTAACCTTGGGAGCTTTCCTGTCATCTTATTACAATTTTCAGTTATTCCCTTCAACACTTTTACGACAATTTTCTCAAATTCTTAACATAACATGGCCGATCAACAAGCCAATGTTCCTACTTTCAAACTTGTCCTTGGTTCGTATGATTCAACTATTTTCTCTTTCATTTTTTGATTATTTCCGATAGCTCTCCTCAAGTTTTCTTCCCTACCCTCTACGTCTGAATGAACCATCGCGAACTATTCAAACACAAATCTATCAACGCTACCCAGTCGGCGATGGGGGTACCGGCAAAACAACCTTCGTCAAGAGACACTTGACTGGTGAATTCGAAAAGAAGTGAGTTTCTTTTTCACGCGGTTGACGCCTCAATTGATATCATATTTGTTTAATAATTATGACTCCCTTGAAATCTTAGATATATCGCTACATTGGGTGCAGAAGTACATCCTTTGGCTTTTCACACGAACCATGGCAAGCTTCGCAGTTTACTATCCCAGTCTATCGTGACCCAACTCATTATGCCTTTCTGTCCGTGTAGGTATGATTTGCTTCAACGTTTGGGATACTGCCGGACAAGAAAAATTTGGTGGTCTCCGAGACGGCTACTACATCCAAGGTCAATGTGGAATTATCATGTTCGACGTGACCTCAAAAATCACTTACAAGAATGTGCCCAACTGGTTCAGAGATTTGGAGCGTGTCTGTGAAGGAATCCCGATAGTATTGTGTGGTAACAAGGTGGACGTAAAGGTATGCTGACTTGTTCAGCTTGATTGGCTTCGATCAAATTCAGTTGACTAGCTTTTCATTTTCTCTTGATGGTTACTTTACCCCCTAGGAACGCAAAGTGAAGACCGGTTCCGTCACTTTTCATCGCAAGAAAAACCTGCAATACTTTGAAATTTCGGCCAAGTCAAACTACAACTTTGAGAAGCCTTTCCTTTGGCTGGCACGAAAACTCTCCGGGTATTTCTGTTTCTTTCAATTAAAGTTAATGCTTTTAGTTGACATGACTGCTAATTACTCTTCACAGTACACCAAGCCTTGAATTTGTTGCCGCCCCAGCCTTGGCACCGCCTGAGGTAGCTGTCGACGCTACTTTGATGGAGACCTACAATAGGGAGCTTGAAGCTGCCGCAGCGGCGCCCCTTCCTGACGAAGATGATGCAGATCTTTGAAAAAAACTTGTGTTTTATTATTCTAGTCCCGTCCCCAACCACCAATATATTTTAACCAAATCCTCGGTCACCCATCCATTTTTGTGATTTATGCCCATTGGGTATCTCGCAGAGGTGAAAAAATAATAGTAATAAAATCATCATCCGAATGCCTTACTCTTTTTACTGAATAGTCATGTTCTTATCGCCATGAGCTTTTTTTGAAACAACTGGATGCGCTCCCATGTTATTGCTACATACTTAAAAACCTAGCTTCCTTTAAAAATTTGGCCGTTGGAGTCTGGCGATACCCACTTCAAGAGAAATTTCATCAGATTATTTCTTTAACCCTTGGCTTGATCCTTGCTTTTGGCTGAGCTATCTAGTCGCACGAAAAATTCGTGGTATTTTTAAAGCAAACCACATCTATGAGTTTTGCAAACAGGAAGACCAAGTGTTTGTGACAAGAAACTATCATGAGAGAGAGAACCACAAGAAAAAAGGCTAAAGTTGCACTAACAATGTAAGATAGATAGACTATTATCCTAGTTATGAATATTCTTAAAAAAGCAATGAATAATATCATTCATGAATTCAAACCATTGTGTAGTCATTGCTCCACATTCTTTCCTTTCTTGAATATTAGAATCACAACAGCTGCCCTTCTCTCTTTGTCTTTTCATTCCCACCATAATATAACTGCTGGGAATACCCTGTTAACTTCTGATACTTTATCATCTAGCAGATTTAGCCTTGCTCCCTGCTGCCTCTATGATCATTTCCTTCAATAAGAATCCCTCATATCTCCCCATGGACATACTGGATGAACCAAGAAAAGCTGTACCCAGCCATACTGGATCAAAATCCTCATCTGAAGGCTACAGTTGCGGTTGTCATCCGTCAGGTCAAATTTTTGGGTGGTCCCAAAGGTGGAGCCCAGGAATTTTCATAAAATTTTGGAGACCCCCATGGGGATACAGGGATGGGACGTAGGGTAGATGTCCCTTGTGGTTAGAAAATCTCCCCCATATATGCAGGGAAATAAACACAGACCAATATTCCACCATGGCATTGAGAAAAGCATCACTAGCTCAGTGAAAGAGAAGACTCAAAGAACACATGAAATACCCCCCTCAGCCAGAAAAGCCATGCAATAAAATCAAGCCAACACCAGCACCAATAATCATTCCATCTGTTGACAAAGACACTAACAACAACAAGATCCAGGTTTTGGGTATCCAAGAAATCAATGATATTGAGATCATGAACTTTCAAGAACACAAGATTGAAGAAAGAAACTCTGAAAATGACATGGTCCAGTTCATACAGTCCTCTCTAGATGACAATACCTCTGATTCAGATTCTGGATCCGGCTCTGATAATTAAAACAGACCATTTGAGGCACTGTGGCCTATTTTCACCATGGTTGAATCCTCTGAAACCACATTGTCCTCAAAACGCAAGCTCAACTCTGGAAGAAATGGTTATCAAAAGCCCATTGAAAATCCAGAATCCCAGTCAAAAAGTTGATTTTGGTAGTGATTCCCAAGCAGACAAAACATAACCACAACAAAAAACAAATTCACGCTCTTTGGAAGAATAAATCCATAATGGCTAATTACTGAATCAAAGAAGATAAAACTAAAACACCCTCTTTTGACAGCATAAATAAAGACATTTCATTTCCTAGCCACTTGACTGATGACAATTCTTATATCCCAACAGATAATCAAGCATCAGTTGAATCTTGTCTCTCTCACTATTCCAATATGTACCTCTCAGCTCCTAGATCAAAAGACTTGATGGTTCATATTAAAGAAAAAGCACTAGCTCAATGGGAACAACTCAGCAATGCAATCAACTTTGTGATGGATGAGTACAAGAGAAAGCTAAAACAAAATCCACAATTAAAGTACAACACTGCCATCATTTCAAACTTGAATAAATTCAATCAGCTCTGATATGAATTCATCATAAAACAAATAAAATCCCCAAGCAATGCTGCTGCACTTGCCACTGCTTAATATGTGATTCACCATCTGACATCCAATGGGGCTCCTCAACAGTCAAGGAGTGGAAATCGCTTGGCCAAAACAATTATCAAGCAATCCAAGTATATTGTTGACAATAAATCTATACTTGATTTGAAAGCTTTCAATTGTACCAATCATCACTCACATCTTGATAACCTGGATATCCGCCAAGAACTGATTAAATGGGTTGCATCTCAAACCCCGGGTTAAGTGCGTCCTTTTGAATTGTTTTATCTTAAAAATATTTTTTAATTTTGCTTCTTTACATCTGTTTAATCCAAAAGGTTAATCCGGCTACATTCAGCAAATATGTCTGTGAGACCCTCCTGCCAAAGTTTGGTATCAACAATACAATAGGTTAATCCGGCTACATTCAGCAAATATGTCTGTGAGACCCTCCTGCCAAAGTTTGGTATCAACAATACAATTCAAAGAAAAGCAGCAACTTGCTGGATGTACAGACTTAGCTTTGTTTAATTATATTATATCCATAGAGTGCAGAAACTTCAATTCATGATACTTCAATTATCCCTGTGTTACTCCTGGTCAATTTTTACACTCAATTTCTTTTTTTTTTAATTCCTTTTTAAAATCAACCCAAAAACAAACTCATCAAGATGAAGTCAAAATCAATCAAGAATATCTAAAGCTAGCCCAAGAACTACAAGTAAGGGCTAATTGGTAATTTGGTTCAAATGCTCAACAATGAACAAAATCAATTACTAATCAAAATCATTTCTCCCAGTTTTATTTCTTGTTTATTTCTCAATTTCTTTTTATTTCTATCTATCCTAAAATCTAAAAACTCAACTCAAGAGGAGAACCTGCTTGCTATTTCCTGTAAGACTGAAATCACTTAATCAAGTTAACCAATAACGTCTAACAACAATTTCTTTCAGTTACAATTCCCAGTATCCCCTATATCTTATTCCTCAATTATATTTAAGTAGTCACTAAACTACTATTGCCCTGTTGGTATTTATTTGCTTCATTTCTTAATTCCATTTTTCTTTGTTCTTCTTTTTTTTATGAAATAAAATGAAGCTGGTTTTTGTTGTGAATCATTTATTTCTTCAGGCTTCAGTCCAACGGAGTATCAAAATTTCCCATACTTTGTTGGGCATGAGCAACCCGATGTTATCAAAGCTAGATGCAAATACATTGAAGATTATACAAGTTATCAGAAACACTCTTGCATGTATAGTATGCAAATTTTTGAAACTTCAGTTGCAGTTGACCCCAAAGCTTTAGGTGATTACAAAGAGAAAATATTTATATTTCATGGAAAATCAACTATTCATGCAAAAGAGAAGTCAAAAGTAGCATGGCTGCTCCCAGGTACAAGTGAAATACAATCAAAAAATGTAGAAAGATTAATACATATCTCCGACTTTATTCTTGAAACAACTGGTTTGCTAAATCTAACTGCCAATCAAGTTGAAAAATCTCAAGAGGGAACACAAAAACAACCCACATCTGCTGATGCAGAAACTGTGATTTATACTGGCTCTGATGGGGATAAATGGTGCGACATGGAGCAGCTCTGTAATCAGATCTCACAAAAAGCATTCCCCATTTTTGAGGCTCTCCACCCCAACTTGCAAGCTGTATTTGTGTTTGATTTCTCATCAGCTCATGGAGCTTTTTCAGCTTTTTCACCTTTGGCATTGAAGGTTCAAAACATGAACTTGAATCATGGTGGCAAGCAATCCAGGCTGTGAGACTCCACCATACCCTCTGATGATCCATGTATACCATTACACCTTCATGGAAAACCTCAAAATTTTTGTTATGAATCTTCACATCCAAGTCCTGATATTGCTGGAGACCTAAGGATGTCCAGGCTATCTTGGAAGAATGCAGGCTTTGGCAACATTACACTCAAAAAGCAAAAGAAACTGGTCATCCTAAAATGTGATATCAATGCCAAAGTTTCCTTACCTAAAACAGCAAGAAAGATGCTATCACTAGATCAGCAAGACTCATCAGACAAGCTGAAAACACTGGCTATTTCTTATCTCACAAGCAATGTGTGGAAGAAGAGCTTGCTTCCAAAAAAAATATCAACAAAGTTTCCAAGTCCGACTCAAATGAAAATAAGAGCTGTTGTTGGTCTAAAGTTCTGTCTCTCCAGTCAGATTTTATCAATGAAAGAACACTATTACAAAAGATTATAGAGGATTCAGGACATGTGTTCCTTTTTCTCCCAAATTTCCATTGTGAATTAAAACCAATTGAGTTGCTTTGGTTGTACATTGAGCAATGTGAGTTTTAAATTATTTAGATGGTTTTTTGTGCTCCAATTAACATTATGCATCTTCCTATTTTCTAGCCTATCAAAAATAGAGTAACATGTTTAGTATCTTCAAGGACCACAAGGAGTTATTGGAGAAGGTTTGACAGCCATGTCCTACAACCACTATCCAGAGATACTTTTGTTGTATTGATTGGCAAGTATCAGCTTATCAGCAAGGTTTTAATGGACCACAGTCCTTGATTGTCATGAAAAAATACAAATCTCATCAATG
>KN362081.1:0-13590 GCA_000785685.1 Uromyces viciae-fabae
AGTTATAAATATATTATTAATTTTTATTGTTACTATCTGTTAGTTGGCTCTAACATAGTAGCCAGCTGACAAAAACAGAAGACAGTATCTTTATCTTCAACTGAAGCGGAACATAAAGGAATATCTGATTTAACAAGAGAATAAATTTGGTTAAGAAATTTAATCAAAGAAATGAAATTATTTAATATTAACTCACCTTCAGTTATTTTTGAAGATAATAAAAGCATATGGATTTAAGACTACATTATGTTAGAGATTTAATTGCAGAAAAAGAAATATCAATTAAGCCAGTTTCCTCAACAAATAATTTAGCTGATTTCTTGACAAAACCAATCAACGCTATTAAATTAAAAACAATTTTAAAATTAATAGGGATAACTGAGAATCTTAAAAATGCTTTATCACATGAGGTTCAAAGCACGGCAGCATGTCAAAATATCAATAAAACTCCTTGCAAAGGCAAGAGAAAAATTGCGCTACTTGATAGAAGTAAGCAGATTTTTCTAATTAAATTTTTATTTAAAAACTTAAAATAAAATTAATGAAAACAATTAATTAAAATTCATTATAGTAACAGACAATAAAAATAACAATAAAATAATCAAGAGAGAATTAAAACAAAGAATTAAATTTTGATGTAAGAAAAATTTAATTATTAAAATATTTTATTTAAAAATTAAAAATAAAAATAAATAAAAATAAAAATAAAAATAATAATAATATATATATTATTAATTATTAAAATTAAAATGAAAATAATATATATATTATTAATTATTAAAATTAAAATTAAAATATATAATTATTAATAATTCATTTAAAATTAAAACTGACAAAATTGAATCATTACATCATCATGATTTGCCTCTTTCTTTTTTTTCAGAATCTTCAAAATTACGTCATGATCGTAATTATTTGCTTTGATTCTTTTTGATCATTTTTATGATCATTTTAACTTTGATGAATCACAATAAGTAATCTTTATTCATCAAGATTACTTATGTGATCAATTTTTATTTTAAAAATAAAAAAGACAAGAACTCGTTTATCATTTTATTTTATCTTAAAATTATTTTCATCATTTAAATTATAAAATATAATCATTATTTAAAATTCTTATTCATTATTAAAATAAAGTATTATTTCATAATACTCTTTATTACATTATAAAATTAATTATCTTAATCAATTATAAAATTATCATTTTATCCATTCATCTAAATTTCACCTTTTAGGTAAAACTATTTTTCTTTTAATAAAAAAGAAATTTTTTTATTGTATTTAAAATTAAAAAGAAAGAGAGAAAAAACTGATATGAAATAAAATATACACTTTTAGTTGTGTAAAATTTGACAAGTTTTTGCTCATTTTAATTCTTACTTTTTCTTTGATTTATGACAGAAGCTTGAAGTTGATGTTTGGTATTCATTTTTTTTGAAACTTTTTGGTTATTCTGTGCTATCAAGGTAACTGATCTTATTTTGTGTAACTTTTGTCTCAAACAATTTATTGAATCTTACGCACTGGTCATCAATGAGACATGGTCACCATTGCTTGTAAATCATATTGCTAGCAAATCATGCAGCAGAACAATGTAATAGATTTTGAGAGAAAAATTGTGAGGTTACTAGTGAGAATATATCAAAAAACCCAGATATCCAATGCTGTTTACTGAATATATCCATGCTTTTAGGGAGAAGAAATAAAAATTAACCCAATGCCGGATCTATTTGAGTGGTTGAGGTATTTGCTATTGCATATTTCTTCTTTGATTTCCACCTCTTGAGACCCTCATGAAAGGCATCCAGCCACTGTATTGCATTGATAGAAACAAAATTGAGTTGAAACCTCTAGGAATCTTGCAGTTACAATTGATCATGTGACATATTGCTCTCAGAAAGACAAAAAAAACCTTTGACAAGCATGGGAAGCCAATCTTGACATTGTCCCCAAAGAAAGATGATGTTGTTTATCTTGAGCTTAACCAGGATGAAAAAGAAGTTTATTCCAAGTACCATCAACACAGTCGCAACACCAAGAAAAAGGATGGTAAGTGTCTCTTTTTCCGAGTGATGTTAGAATTTTTGTCTCCATACTAAAACCTTTGATATGGTTAGTATATTCAGTTCAAAATCCTGTGTGTATTCCTCAGCTGACATCTGCTCTTACAGCTACCCCAAATGAATAGGTACCCAGACATCAAATTTGTGCTTTTCTGTGACAATGCCACTATTCACCGCAGTGTGAGAGTCCAAAACCTTTGTGCTGAAGCAGGAGTTTGAAGCATCTACCTCCCAGCCTACTGCCCAGAGCGCTGTTTTGCAGCAATTAAGCAGAAATTCTGTGAGTCTCAAATTCTAAGCCATGTCAGGGACACTGAATGGGAAATCCTTCAAGTTGCAGCAGATATCATTACTAAAGACCTATGTAGCAAATTGTATTCTCACTGTGACTATTGTGTTTCATCTTATTAATTTTTCATTTAGGGTTGTATTTAATTATTAGGCTTTTTTCAGAAAATTGTGTATTGGACTCCAGAGGTAACTTATTTTTAAAAGTTTAATTTTAATTATTATCCTCAAAAGATTCCTCCCAATTGTTTCATCATGTTTCAATAGCCTATGATCAACTCAGCCATTTTTCAAGCCTACCAACATGGCTTCCCTGAGCAACCAAAAGTTTCAATCACACATTTGAACAGACTGGAAAATATGAGGAGAAGAACTTGTCTGACTCCAATGCACCAGCAATCAATCACACCAAGACTGTCATCAATCAATTGAATTGTTGAACAAATTGATATGTTTCATGTTAGATGGCCCTGATGACCAGAAGCCAAAAGACTTAGTTGAAAAAAGAAAGATTGTTGATCCATAAGCTCATAAACTCAAAGATTGGGATCAGGATTCACCTTGAAATGCTCCACTTTCAATGGTTTAATCTTAATCTATGGTATTTTTTTTGCGTATGGAATACAATATTTCAAGAAAAATACAAAAAATTTGAGTAATTCTATTTGATTGACTAATAAATCAAAGATTCATATTGACTTGTTGAACAAGAATTGAAGTTGAAATATTACTATAACTAAATTTTATGATTTAAATTTATTTGGATGCAAGGTATTTATCAAAATTTGAAACATTATCTCAAAGTTGAGCAATGATTCCATTGGATAAAACTCATCTGCTCATAGAGTTGTATGTGATACTCTTAGAAAGAAAGAATTTTGCATGAGTTATATTGTTATCATCCAAAATCTGAACAACTGCCTCCTGTTTTGTTGGATGAACTTTGAAAAAATTGACATGCTTGCACATAAACTCAATATCAGGATTGATGACCAATCGATTTGAACTTGCAGAGGAGGAGCTATCTCTAATCTTCTTTTTTTTTGAAGATATTTAAATAAATTTGAACTCAGCAGGTGGAGAGTACAAAGTGACTCCATCAACTAGCACCCTTTAAATCAACAGGAAGTTAAGAAGAGCTTTAAGTATTGATGAATTTAATAAAATAAACAAAGCTTACAATGGAATAGGTCCATTTCTGGATCATTGAAGTGGTCAGTGGTATATAGAGGTTTGGATTGGCAGGGTCAATAAATACCAGAATTTTTTTTTCATACTTTTTGTTGGGCTCATGAATTTCATAGAGATTGTTCATGAATACATTTATAAGATTAAAGTTTTTTGCTGAAATACTTCCGCTAGGATCACTGTTTCCCCGCTTTGAATCTGCACCCCTGGCACCATTTGTGGTTAAGACATTTTTTGTACATCAACAGCGGCCTGAGCTTTCTTTACTACAGTTTTGGGGTTCTCTATCACCAGTTCTAGCCCTGCCTCAGTATGATCTCTACCTAGCTCAATCAACTTATTGATCAAATGAGAGTAGGTGGATTCATCATTGATTTTATAGTTTTTGTAATTCTTGAACTTGGGATCCACCACTTGAGTCAACCACACTTTCCAATCAAATTTCAGGGATCTGGTTTCAACTACTTCCTGTATCAAAAAGGCAGCATTGAAAAATTGGTTCAAACAATTTTATTACATTCTTGAAAGCTGGTTGATCTGCTATTGAATTCAATCTTGAACTTCTTTGATGCTATTGGCTTCCACCCCAGCTTATGTTGACCCTTTGGATAATACAATTAAAAAGAAGTGTTACAGATTATAATGTGAACCTGAAGAAGAAAACCAAAATTGATATTTGAACAGACTATTGGCAGTATAAAAATAGAAATCTTACATTCCTCTCTGGAGGTGGTGCTGGACCAATTCCATTTATGTGCCAATTCTTGGTGTCACTGTAATATCCAGGTGGTGGTAATTCTATTTTGAATGAATCAATTCCAAACCAGGACATTCTTGAATTGTAAATGTGGATTTTTGAGGCAACAGAGAATACAATGATACCCTGCTGTGGCTTGATCAACTGATGACACAATTTTTCATCACAGCGGGCAAAAAAAGATAAAACACAGCTCCATAACTAGGAACTGATAAGACAAGTCTAAATCTCTAATATCTTTTATGTAGAAGATTTAGCTATGTTTCAATTAATCTGGTGATTTATAATGATCTTTTTAAGGATCTCTTGGATTTTATAATTATGATAGTAATTATTATAAAAGTATTTTTATTTCATTTGTTATGTTTTATTCTTTTTCCCAATCATAGATTTTTATATCTTCATCCATGGACAAAATTGATAAAAGGGACATGTTTAAACAAAAGGAGATGAAATTACAAAGGAATAAAAAACTGAAGAGTTGAACAAGTTCAGTTTGATTGGTGCTCAGAGCTGATTAGTTTGGTTAGTTAAGAATGATTAAGAATGTTGAGTTTATAAAGGAAAATTACATTGAAGGATAAATTGGTTTCAACTGTAAATGAAAATATTTAAATAAATTTTGAGTACATAATATGTCACATTAGTCTTAACAATTTCACAGATATTGTTAGTGACATATTTTAATTTTAACACCCCCCCTTGCTCAATATATTTTTAGATATTTAATTTTCAGAAATGTTAAAAATCATGTTTCTGCATCTATCAATTGCTGCAGAGGAAGAATTCTTTGTCATCATGTCAGAAGGCATAGATTTAGTATCAATATGGTTTGTCATTGTTTTACCTGTCTGAACAAGTTCTCAAATAAAATGGTGTCTAATGTCAATGTGCTTTGATCGTTGATTGATGGAATTTTCTTTAGGGAGAAATATTGCCCCATTGTTATCATTAAATAGATCAATGTGCCCAAAAATGTAAGTTGGTTCTACAATTGTTTTCATGAGATATGTTATCATTCGGCGTAGCCATAGGGAATGCTTTGCAACATCTGAGATGGACATGTATTTGGCCTCAGTTGTAGAAGTAGCAACAGTTAGTTGAAGTTTGCTTTTCCAAGATATTAGAGATCCCCTCCACATGAGTACATACCCGGTATTTGATTTTCTAGTCTCTAAAAATCCATTATAATCTGCATCTGGAAATGCTTCTACTTTTGAAATTGATTTATTATTATTTTTAATGAAGACAATTCCTCAATCAAGAGAGCCTTGAATATAGCAAAGCAAGTGCTTAATAGCAGACCAATGTGTTTTGTCATAACAGGATGAATAACATGCTAAATAATTGACAGAATAAATTAGGTCCGGCCTTGTACTGATAGCCGCAAATGTAAGGCAGCCTATAGCTTTCTGGTAAGGAAAAAATGAGTCTGATTTCTAGTTACTTGGTAATTTTTATGAATTTGAGTTGCAGTGAGCCATGTTAAACCAATCAAGAACATTTCTGAGATAATGTTCTTGTGATGGGGATATATAATTTCAATCCCAATTCCTTGTAATTTTCATTCCCAAATGTAATGTTGGGTTGTCATTCTATTTGATATCATAGACACTGGTTATGATTTTTTTTGAATTTGTTTAATAAGGAGATAGAATTTCAAAATACTAATCCATCATCAACGTGCATATGGATGAATATATAAGATGCTTGTTCTCTTCTGGTGTATGAAGAATCATGAATCCATAAGTTTTTCTCTGCACAGTGCTTGATTTTTTTCCAAGCTTTCCTGAAAACACAATATGTACTTGAAAAAAAAAAGATTACATTTAATTTAATTATTTATTCATTTTAACTAAATCTTGTTTTTTTCAAAAATCTTGGGCACATTTCCTGCTTTTTTTTGAAAAAATTATGCATTTAGCCTCAAAGTTTTTTTCCTCAAATGTTTCTTCCCAGGAATCTTGTGTATTAGATAATGGCATATAGATTCCTAGAACTACAGAAACTTAAAATGTCAACACACATAATACTAATCCCCACACAAGTCACATGAGGCTATCCTGATATCTTGGACGCAGTAAGTGTGGTTTTTCCATTTTTCTTTCATGTTCCTTCCCCCCCGCCCCCCCCCCCCACTTCAATCAAAAACTTTCTAATCATTGGTTTGTTTTTTAATTCACCATTTAATTCACCTCCCCCAAAATATGCCATTCCAACAATGTGAACCGGGAATCAAGATTTCTGCTGCAAGGATGGTCCAACAGGAATATTTGTGGGACTTCATCCAACGATCTCTTGGAGAAAAAATCTCTTGCCATTTGTTTGAACAATGAATTAGCTTATAAAAAAATAGGCAGAGCGTTGTACAGGATCCCAAAAAATATGAGGCTCAAGGGTGTCATCTTTGACTCTCAGCTGACTATTGGGCATTCATGATTGAATTGGTTGAGAATGAACCAGGATTATTTTTGGATGAACTCTACACCCACCTCAAAGATCACAATGGTACATAGCTTAGCTCATCAGAACTCCATTGTAATCTAGTTCAAAAACTTCACATTAACCTCAAAAAGGAAGATTTACTCAACATTTGACAATGGGCATATGATAAATATGCATTCATGGGCTCCATGTCCACCTTTCTGGAAAACTATTTGGTGTTCACAGGCAAGTAGTTTGTTTTTTTGTATGCTGTTTTTATTTTATATTTAAATGTATGGTAAATAACTTTTGACATTCAAATTTATGATTCATTCCAGATGAATCAGCTTGCTGCTCTAGGGATCTTTTCCAATCATTTTCTCACTCTGAATGAGGTGTAGGTGCAATACGCTACCAAGTGGAAGAAAATGTGAAGTGTTTCTTGCTTCTCTACCTGCTATAGGTAATGAGGGGGTGGTTACAATGACCATCACTTAAAAAACATTTAAAGAGATTTTGAGAGTTTTTTACAATGTAGACTAGTGTGTATAGTTTTTTTCTTTCTCCATCTACTCAATCATTTCTGAATGTTTGTTTCTGATTTATTATTTCCACAGCTTCCCTGCATGAATTGTTACCCCAATTTAATGCGCTGCCGCGAGTACAACATGGAAATTGGATCTCACAGCTTTGTCAACAGGCTTGTGTGAAGCTTATCTATTTTCCACCCTACTTCCCTGAACTCAATCCAATTGAGTTATGCTTTGCACAAGTTAAGGGTGCCATTTACAAAACACTCAAGATTTAGTCCTCACAGTTGCTCCAGTTTGGATCATCAGATTAGCATTTCATAAACTCATCATGGCTAAAATGTGTCAAGAATTATACAGACATTGCTCATATAATGTTCTTGACATGGTGGTTTGATTAGTTTTCATTTGTTCCCCTCTTTCTGAATTTTTTTTTTTTTGCTTTATTTATTTTCTTTACTCTATAAATTTACACAACAGAAGGGTTTATTAAATAGTTCTGTTTGCTCAAAACCAGTCTTGCTTGGCCATTTGTGCAATGAACTGACCATAAAGTATCAATACAATTAATAAAAAAAAACCTTGTGTCATTTGTGAAATGAAATAAACATTAAGTTATGAATACAAAAACAGAGGAACATAAAAAGCTTCATTGTATTTGTGTAGTGCAATGAACTAACCATTAAGTAATGGGAAAAATTTTCATTTACAACATTAAATTGTTTTATCTTAATTTTGTGAAGCACATTGCAAGATAAACCAAATTTTTGGGTTTTCATGCCACAAACACCGGGAGAAAACACTTGGAAAAACTTGAAGTAAGGGTGAAATTTTAATTTTTAAAAATATAATAATTGGTATAAAATTTTAGTTCTTACAAGGATAATAATTGGTATATTGTTAGTTACCAATTTTTTTGCTTGTATTTTTGCTTTAAAAGACATTGGGCAGTTTTTATGCTTTTAGTATTTAGAAATTTGTAACTAGCAAACTAGGACCAGACTTTTATTTCATAATGACAATTCAGATCAGTTAACAAGATAATTTAAGAATCAAATAATAAAATATAAAAGAAAGAAATAATAAAAAGAAATAACCAACAGTTAATCTGATAAACTTAACAACTAATTTAAATAAAGAAGATCATTTAAGGATTCAAGAGATTATATCTGAATAGCTATTGAGTAGAAGTGTTGGATTGAATTTTACTAAAATGAGTATCAAAAGTTAAGATAGATTGAAGGTAAAGAAGGTCTTACAGCCAGCAATTGAGGATGATAGTCAAAATCAGCACAATAAGTTGAAGTAGTTTTAAAATGAGGAACTTAGCAGTTTAACAGAACAAAACAGTAAGATAAAATTCAATAGGAATTGAGAATAAAGTATTGAGTCAGTTGATGTTTTTTTTAAAATGAGGAACTTAGCAGTTTAACAGAACAAAACAGTAAGATAAAATTCAATAGGAATTGAGAATAACGTATTGAGTCAGTTGATGTTTTCTAATCAGAGTGATTTGAATCAAGAGAGTTTATACCGAGCAGCAATAGATGTCCTCAAGAGTGCAGTTGATCAAAGCCTTGAGTTTTGATTGCACTTTATTGTTTAAGATGATCCACCGGAAGTGGTTGAAGAGTTTGGAAGAATAAAATAATCAATAATTGTAATTGAATACAATTATTAGTTGAGATAAAAGGGAATCAGAATTGAACAATGTAAAATTGAATCTTCAATTTTAGAGTATTTGCACTCCAGGGTTCTAGAGCACTATTTTAACAAGTATTGCTCAAAAAAGATTTTGGGATTCAGCTGTATGAGAGAAATAAGATAGTAATATTTCAAAACACAACAACTCAATAAGTGAGATGAAGGGTTAGGGACATTTTTAAAATAGAAACAATCACCCCAAGAAAAAAACAAAATGACCACCAAGTAGGTCAGAGACAACTTAAAGGTAAAAATATAACCAAAAAATTCAAATAAAATAGTGCAAAAATAAAAAATAAAAAAAAAACCTCTAAGTGGGTTAGATAGAGTCAATAAAAAGATCTAATATAAAAAAAAAAAAAATAGCATAAAAAATAAAAGATAGAATAAAATATATATATATATATATAATAATAATAAATAGTAAATATAATCAAATAGGAATAATCATACCAAATGTCCATTATGTAAGAAATATCTTATTATGCAGAACTGATGTGATTTTTACACTTT
Organism: Uromyces viciae-fabae; assembly: GCA_000785685.1. Classification (NCBI taxonomy): domain Eukaryota; kingdom Fungi; phylum Basidiomycota; class Pucciniomycetes; order Pucciniales; family Pucciniaceae; genus Uromyces; species Uromyces viciae-fabae. The sequence goes on from KN362081.1 coordinate 9,468, forward strand.
TTAACATTCAATTGAAGTTTTTTGATAACACTGGTACTTAGCCCAATATCTTTGAACTCTGATAATAATAATGTCATGGGCACTTAATATTTGCAGGATTGACCCCCAAAAAAGGTTAAGTAATCCAACATGCTGTTGAAAGGATCACCGCAAATGAACAACAGTGGTGAGTTATTGTGCATGGTAACTACTGGTTGGTTGGTAACTAGATGGGATATGACTTGCAGGAGTGTCTGTGAGCTGAACACTTCTTTTAGAGAAGGTACATTTTGATTCTTCTTTGATTCACATTGGATCAGAAAGGGGAGAGAGGCCAGTGGTGAGTCTAAACTCACACCAGGTAAACAATTGATCTGGATTGTTTATCAATGAATGATCAGTACTAAAATTCAAGGTGCAATTTATGTATGTTAGTGGAGGCATGGCCTTGGGCCATATTTCCACATGCTCAGAGGTGATTGTGATGTAATGGTCACAGTTGACCGGATCAAGGTAGATAGGATAGAATTGGTTGTATGCCAAGTTCTTCTTTTATTTACCATAAATCTGATCTTGATACACCTCTAAATTGGTGAATTCAGGTACCATTCTGGCCTCCTAAAAATAATGATTAGGTCCATTTGAATTTTCAAAGTAAAAAATTGAAAGATGATGATTCCAGTTCAAGTTTTTAAAAAAATAAAATAAAAAAAATAAGAGCAAAAAATAAAAGACTTGCCTAATCTTCACCATCTACCATAGGGGCTTGAGAGGCTGATGTGATAGTCATTTGGGCTTCTTCAGGGCACATTGCCTTACCCAACAAGTCCTCTTTACGTGCTTGATCCACCTCATTGCAAGGATTCTACATTTTCAAGGATGATGCCAGCAGCTCTGGCCTTAGACACAATAATTTTGTTGATCCAGATATTAAAGGTCATTGAGTTGCTGACCAAACAAGGGCTGCTATTTTCCCAGCCTCTGATGTTTGGGATATAAGTCTACCAGTTGATCTTGAATGCAGAGTTGCTGATAATTCTGTCCATGTTTTTGTAATCACAATTACACTGATTGGCAACCAAGCTGCGAAATGTTTCACAAGTTACAACATGAGCATTGACATCTACTGAAAGGTTTAGACCCGACTTGACTGGGTTCCATTTGGTAGTATTGCGCTTGCATTTCTTGCCAAAGAAAATAACAAAAGAGATTGAGCATTCTAAAACCAGAGAATGACCCAGTCCTAGAGGTGGGATGCCAGCTAGGGATGGATTAACAGGTTGTGTTAGAGTTTTGTTTGTGAGTTGTGGGGAATGGAGACTGCATGGAGGAGCAGCAAGATTAGATACTTGCTCAAAAAAGTTTGGACTACATTGCAATAGTGGTGTCAAGAGCTCTATCACACTATCAATGCTGAAAAGGAATCATTTAAGCTGAATTCTGATTCAGTATCAAATTCCATGAGTAACCAAGCAAGTCAATGAGATCAAAATTAAATCAATGTTTGATTGATCAAAAGAAGGAAAGAAAATGCTAAAAAAAAAGAAAAAGAAAAACTTACCAGCAGTTGCTGCCTTTAAAAAATTTGGGAAGAAAATCCTGCATGCTTGGATGGAGGAGTTGGGCTGTAGGTAAGTCAAACATGCTGGGATTTAGGTCATGGGGATGATTCACACTGAAAATCATGAATTGTGTGTGCGGAGCATGAAGTTGGAGTGGGTTTTGAGGTGCCTGAATATTTGGAGGTGGGTTGAGTGGAATTTTCCCACAATATTTAAGGACAAAATCAAAAACTAAACCTTTCAAACTTTAAAAATGTGCAAAATGGACAATTTTTTTTTGTCCAAGCTTTTTACAAAACACACTATATATATATAAAAAAAGTATGAAAAACACAAAAAGTAAAAAATTACCTTCATTTAAATATTATTATGTAAAAGCTTTATTAAGTGTACATAGATAAACATGTATAAACTAATAAAATTTTAATAATAAATATTATAAAAGGTAAAAAAAAAAAAAAAATTCTTGTATTTTTATTTTATTTAAATAAGTATTTATTTTTAAATGAGATTGATTTGAATCAGAATTAGATAAAAGAAAAAAAAAACAAGCTCATATTTATTCATTTAAATATTGATATTTGAAGTGAATGAGTTTATATTTTCTAAACCCAATTGATAAAATGTATATATATTCATATTTATATTCATGTGAGCACATTTAACAAGAAAAGAAAGAAAAAAAAAAATATGAACAAATTATCAAGAAATGAAATACAAAAAAAAAAAAAAGAATGAATGAATGAATGAATGAATGAAAAAATAAAAAAGATAAATAAAAAAATAAAAAATAAAAAAGTAAAAATAATACAACAAAAGCAAGAGAAAAAAAAACAATACAAGATTTTTTGATTTGATTTTGAATAAATGATAAAAAAAAAAAGAAGAAAAAAATTAATTTTTTTTTTATAAAAACTCATATAATGATGAGACAGAAAAAAAAAAAAAAAGAAGAAACGATAGGAATTGAAAAGAGAGTTGCATGCTAAACCAATGATTACAAACAAAAAAAAAAAAAGAAAACTAAAAATTTGAGGAAAAGTAATAATCTTTGATGATGCTAATTTTTTGTTTTTTGGTTGTTGTTGTTGATAATTGATACAAGCCATGATAATAGTAAATTTTGAGATATTCTGCGTCTTTTAAAATTGATTATTTAACTTTTTTCGAAAATCGACAAACCCAAAAAAAAGAGAGATTGAGATGAATGAGATAAAAAAAAAAAAAAAAAAAAAAAAAGGAAAAAGAGGAATAGTAGGATAGATATGTTTATATATTTTCAATAAGGATTAAAGGTTTTTCATTATTTTCTTGCTGAGAAGTAAAAGAATGAATGAATGGTTTTGATTTAAGAGAAGAAGGAGAATGGAAGAGAGGTAAGAGTGATTGAGAAGAAGAAGAAGGAATAGGAGGAGAAAAGAGAACATAAACGAGATGAAAATGAATTAAATTACAAAAGAAGATAAAAATTAAAGAAGGGAATATAAAAGAAGAAGCTCTTTCATCACAACTTTCACTTGAAACATTAATATTCCAAAATGAATTTAAGATTTGATTTAAATTTGATAAATTGAATGAAAAAATTGAATCATCCATTGTATTTCTATTTAAATTTGATATTGAATCGGTTTCTATTGCTATTAAACATAGTTGATGCGATGCTGAATTCAGTAATGTGGGTGATAGATATAACGTTCCTAATACTACTGAACTAAATGAGGTGATGAACAAGTTGATAATTGCTTGTAATTTTAGCGGAATTTGTAGTATAGATCGAGACTAGACATAATTAAAAAGAAAAAGAATAATGAGTAAGATTGAAAACCAATTTCCTTTTTATTTTCCTTTATTTTGTTTTTTAGGTAGGGAATATCATGTGAGAAGAAAAAAAAGAAAGAAAAAAAAAAAGGCTAACGGTAATAGTACCGATTAAACTTAGTAGACTTGAGAATAAAGCAGTTTGAGCTAAAAGCCTAGTTAAAAAGATGAGGAGTTGAATTAAATTCCTAGAATTGAGTAAATCTTCTTCTTCTTCTTCATCTTCATTTTCCAAGAAAGTAGATTTTTGTAAATTAGATAGGATTAGTAAAGCGATTGATAATAGACATGTCGAGTAAACGATCTGTGTTTGACTTTTTATTATTATTATAAATGGATTAGCATCAAGTATGTGTATGTGTGTGTTCAGTTGATAATAAGCAAATGATTAACTTACTTTGATGAAAAGTAACCAAATAATTTTGAATCCTTGTTTACCATTTTTTTTTTTAACTTGATTTTTCTTTTTAATCTTTCTTGTGAAGAAATGAATTTATTATTATTTTTGATTTTTTCAAATTTCTTTCTCCGTAAAAATTATAAATACACACACACATATTTATATTAAATATACATACATAGTACCTTACAGAATCCACATGACTTGTCAATGTCATAGCATCCATGACAATGCACCAATCTACATATTTAAATATGTACACTAATACAAATAAGATTTAAACCCTGTCACTGGTTGTCATGTACTAAAAAATAAGACTAAACTGAAAAAAAAAAAAAAAAAAAAAAAAAAAAAAAAAACAAAA
>KN362082.1:763-13263 GCA_000785685.1 Uromyces viciae-fabae
TAAAAAATAAAAAATAAATTAAAAATCAAAAAATGAAAAAAAAAATAAAAAAATAAAAAATAAATAAACAAAGAACTTAAAATATCTGTTTATTGATTGGGTGAAAGATCCCGGGTCAATTGGTGACCTGGGGACATTCATTTATTGATAACAGACATTACAGTGCAAGTAAAAATGAAATGACATTAAAAATTGTACAAATCCAAAAAAAGTGCAGGATCAAACCATGCGTTGTAACTTTTCCTTGAAGTTACAATACAATGTATCGTAACTTCTTAGAACGTTACATTCAATAAATAGTAAATTTCTTGAGTTTCTGTTATTGTTATCGTTCTTGAGGGACCATTTCGATACAGTTACATTTTTTTTTTTTTTTTTTTTGGATGAATGTGTTAACTGCTACCCTGAAAAAAATTCCGATACATGCATTTTTTCAAAATTGTATCGAAAAAAAGTTACTTTACAATACTTTACAGATACATGTAACTGTAACGGCCCATTTTTGCTTTCATCCAATCGGGAATCCAGTAGCAGTGCTATCAAATGATCCAAAATCCAAGCTCAAACCCCGAGGCAATGTTGGAAAGCTTATCCGATTCAATGCAGAGCTAAAGTTGTATCGAATACTTCTCAATGACGGGAGAATTAATGATTCAAAAAATGTTACCTCTCTAGATTACTCTTCCAACCCTGTTTCTAAAACTGAAGATAATGAATTGATTATTGAAGAAAAGATTGAAAAGAATCAAAACACAAATACAATCAATATGCAAGAAAAAAACATTAAGATCAAAGAAGAAGAAGAAGACGAGAATGAAAGTAATTCAGATATTTTTGAATCAGCTGATAATGGCTCAAACTTGGAAGATTTTGACGTATCTGAATCTCTGATTCCAGAATCAGAGGAGCTTGTTGGAGGAACTCTCCGCAATCGTACTCTACAAGTAAAACCAGTCAAGTATTCCTGTCTAACGGAGGATCCAAAAACATTTAAGATGGCTATGAGCGCCTTTAACTCATCTGGATGGAAAAATGCTATTGAACAAGAACTTGAAAATATTGCATCTCATAAAGTATGGCTAGATTATGATAAAATTCCTTCAAAAGCTCTTAAGACAACGTGGTTATTCAGAACCAAACCTGCAACCAACTCTTCTCCTGAAAACTCAAGGCTAGATTATGCATACAAGGGTTCCTCCAAACTCATGGAGAGGATTTCTTTGAAACCTTTGCGCGGACTGGAAAATTTCCGTCACTTTTGACCTTGCTAGTACTCACAATTGATCTTAAACTTCCAATCAAGCAGTTTGATGTAAAGAGTGCTTTTCTCTTTGCTCCACTGGATGAAGAAATTTATATACATACACCTGAAGGCTCAAACAGGAAATCTAAATACTTGAAGTTAGTCAAATCATTATATGGTCTTAAACAAGCACCCAGAAACTGGTATGATACATTGACATCATGGTTTGAAGAAATCAATTACCTTCCTTCTGTTTCAGATGCTTGTCTGTTCATTCACAAGAGCAAAGATTCTTTTATCTTCTTTCATGTGGATGACTTGATTGTTGTTGGCGAAACTGAACAATTTGAGAATTTTTTTTTAAAAAGATTTCCACATTCGATTGCTCACTCTCCTGATACCTTGTTAGGAATGAACTTGAACGTCAATCCCGATAATATCAAACTGTCTCAAGGCGCTTTAATAAATAAAGGCCTGGAGCTTCTCAATCTTTCAGAATGCAGACCAGTCAAGACGCCAATGACTCCTGCTTTTCAGCTTTGCTCTGCCTCAGACGAAGATCATGCTGAATTCCTAAAGTTAAACTTGAATTATAGATCCTATACTGGCATATTAAATTATCTCACATGCAGGACTCGACCCGATCTTGCTTCTGCGGTGTCTGTTCTATCTAGATTCAATCAAAAACCTGGACTCAGTCACTGGAAAGAGGTCTTGCACTGTTGGAAGTACTTGAGGGGAACTAAAGAGCTTGGAATCATCTTAAAGCCTGAAAAAACTTCTTTTCTCAATCAAATTAACTTTTTCAACGATGCCACATGGGCTGAGGATCAAGAAACTCGGATCTCTCAGAGTGGATCAATAGCATTCTGGAAATCTTGTCCCATACTTTGGAACAGCCAAAAGCAGAAGAATATAATGATGTCTTCAACCGAATCCGAGGTAATGCACACTCTGATGGCGAACAAGAAAGCCAATGGCTCTCTTTTCTTATTGAATAGCTCTGGAAGACCAAATTGTCTCCAACATTGTTCCACATAGACAATAAGGGACTACTTGAGAAATTGAAACATTTCGGCTCAAACTCAAAGACAAAGCATCTTGATATCAAGATAAAAAGTCTTAGAGATAAATTTAAAAACAAAATCATTGACGTTCAACTTGTACCCTCAGAGGACATGATAGCTGACAAATTAACTAAAGCTGCTCCTCAAGTCTCAGTCACCAAACTTCAAAACAAATGTCTGTCTGTTCTTTTGTCTTCAAACAAGGAGGGCTGTTGAGTTTTTAATGGATTATCAAAAATAGCCAGGGGGTTCCTTTTCTCATCACTTTTCCTCGTGTCAGTCTCTACAAGTGTGGCTTATCAAAAAAAACCCAGGGGGTTCCTTTTCTCATCACTTTTCCTTGTGTCAGTCTCTACAAGTGTTCACTAGCTAGCTATTCATTATCTGCTCACCTTCTTCTTGAAAATCAAGAATCTAGTCTTCAACTTAATCAGTATCTTAGAGTCAGGAATAAAACTAGTGAAGTAAACAATCAAACCTTTTTCTCACTCAATGCTTGAATCAGTCTAACTTCTCATTTCCCTCATCTCAAGATTCTAGTATCCTACCTGTTCTAGAATCATTTCAAGGATTCTTAATCTTAATACTCTACTTAGTGTTTCATCACTGCTGTTTGTTTCTTTTTATTTCTCATTTTCATTTTCTTATTTCTTGTTGTTTGAAGTCAAAAGAACTTACTCTTATTTATCAATCATTTTCTGTTCTTTTTATCGTCCTCTATTTTTTTCTTTGATCAGTCTGCTTCAAAATCCTTCTCATTTGATCCTCTAGTCCATTATTAATTTAAAAATCATCAGACTTATTTTTAGTGGTTTGTTTTCTTTTTGTTGCTCTTCTATCTTCCTTTTATGATTTTCTTTTGATCTCTTATTCTTTTCTTGTTCTCTTTTTTAGTCTGGTTTTAGTTTCTTAAATTCTAATTCAGAAATTCAACACTAACAATAGCTGTAGCGTAGCGCAGTGAGCTTTTTAACTACGCCACAACACCGCTTTAGCGTTGATTTCTTGACCGCAAGAGAAAACATTTGTGAAAAAAATTGAGTTAGCACACAATTGAAAAAACAAGCTAATCTTACCAAAATTTCTTGCAGAAATGTTAGCCAGTAAAAAAGCGTCCGACAAGACTAAAGTGATGATTATAGATATTTTTTATAACACTTTAGCTACGATAATTAATTTGATATGATTATTATTTAATCTAACAACAATATGTATTGATATTGATGTTTTTCAATGATTTTATTAATTTATTATTTTTATTTCTTTATTTTTCCATCCATCTACAAACATTTGATCTCTTTATAGTTTTCTACACACAAGCAGTGAAAATAGAAACAAAGGAGAATTAAAGAAAATACAGATTTGAATCACAATGGAATTCGTCTGAGACTCATTTGTTGTTGGTTGATGTTTAGATTGTTTAGTAGATAAGAAGAAATAGGAATTTACATAATTTGAGAGAATTTGAAAGGAAAATTATTAATGAAAGGAAGCAAAAGAAAAAATTGTGAATCAAAATGTTTACCGACGTAAATTATTATTTTTAATTGTGTTTTGAGTAATTTAAAAGATGTCACATAAACTCACGTGTAATATGTTCATGTTTGTGACATTATTCTAAGAAAACTTTATGCTAGCTTTTGTAGCAGGAAAATCAGCTACACTAACTGTTATTGTAACTACTGACCACTTTTAATTCTAGAAAACTTGAAGATGGAGGAAATTTTATATTTTTAAGTTGGTGAGGGACATCCAAATGCACAAGGAGGTTGAAATTGGAAAAACTTCAACTTACTGATTCTATCTTAAAATGGTAGAGAAACTTATGAAGTAAAAAGGGAAGCCCCCTGATGGTCAGAAAAGAGGGCTAGCAGTATTTAAACAAAATCAAGGAAAAATAAAACAATAACAAAGAAATTGATTAAGAAACAGATAAACCTAAGATATAAGACTTCAAAGTGATGTAAGAGAATTTTAAAAACTAGACATAGCAAGATGTGAGAACCAATAATTTTACTGAATTCAACACACCCACTTGCTCCCAGATTGTGATGCTTCAAGGAATCCTAGCATAAATACAAACATAAGATTTCTTTGAACTACCCTTCACTGAAAGTTTAACAATTTCATCTTCAAATTCAACACTTAATGTATCTTCAAATTTTCACATTTAACATATTTCTTCACATTGTACTCTTGTCATAAATCTTAATTATATATATATATATAAATTTATAGAAGTTTTAAATTATAAAGATAGATACATTCTTGAATGGTTGTTTTACTAGAGGATGAAATATTATTCAGTGAAAACTTTGAGGTCTTCCAAAGATAATTGAGTTTGATATCAAACAACAAAATTAGAATAAACCTTTGTATAAATTTGAGCACTGATGAATTCTGAGCCAAATAAACAATCACAACATTATTATGCTCAAATGAAAGCCAAGATTGAGAGATACCACTTTCCTGGAAATACTTCTGCAATAAAATGAATGGTTGGTGAGATCAAATCAATGAAAGCTGGTGAACGCTTGGTGAGTCCAGAGTAAAATCAAAGGATATTTGATAGCTTTCAAAATATTGAGTAGATCAAATCAAAAGGAAATACTGACATCTAGTTGATATTCATTGAGCAGTGAGATTATTAAACTTATTTGCACCTACAATGACTTGAATAAAATTTATTTATAAATTAAAAATCATAATTCTCAATAAAGAATTTTATTCAAAATAAAAACTCACTCTCAAGATTGGTATCATTTTCTAAGCTTTTAAGATTAGTATATTTGATAATTTGAGAAAAATGGCATGTGCTTTTTCAAATTTCCCCTTCACCTGGCGCCCCTTTTCATTATTTTTGCTATCATGAGTCTGTTGAAATTTCAGTCTTGTATAGTAACTGTAACATGTCATAGTTTTACATCCTCAAGTCAATTTAGTAGTTTTATAATATATTAGTTATATATTATAATAAAGTCAACTTTAAGATAGTTTCTAAAAGATATGAAGTAGTTTCTAGTTGAATTTAGTTCAAGTTTAGTTAAATAATATTATTTATATGTTTTAAGTCTTGTTAGTTTTTGAGATAGTTTCTCATCAAGTCAGTGCTTCTAGTTGAAGCAGTGTATTATTTAAGTTATAGTAGTACTTCTAGTTGAAGTCAAGTTATGTAATGAGGTAGTTCCTCAAAGTTGTTGTTATCTTCTAGTTGAAGATTAATTTTTCTAGTGTTCCATTTTGCATATGTTTGCATAATTATTTTGTAAACCACAAGTGTGGCTGATTTGGTTGCACTACAAGTTTAGTGATCAAATCAAAGTAATTAAATTATTGGTTCACCTAAATATTTCCCCTGAGCCTCTTCTAGGAGCAAAGTTCAATCGGTTATACTTTTTCTATAAAATGAAAAATCTCATCATCATTAAAACTCATTATAAATTCCCCGTCAGCAGAGCATTCAGCTCTTACCGTTCAGAAAATCTTCAGAGTCAAATAAAGTTCCCAGGTCAATTTCGCACCCAAGATCAATCATATCATCAATCAATTTATTAATAACCAATGGGGTAGGGAGCAGAGTAAGTGGACAGGGAAAAGAATGAAAAAATAGAATAGTCAGATATTCTATTGAGAAGAGTGAAAAAAGACCTAACTGAAAGCAACAATTTTTTTTTTCATATTTTGTTGGTTATGAGAGGCAGGCACTATGGTACCATGACTAATCTGAGCAATCAACACCGTTGACTCTGTTTCAAGAGAGTTGTGGTAGTTATTTAAGGATTAAATAACATTTCTTATTTTTCACCATCAAGGACTTCAATAACCAGAAGCATATCAAAAAGTTCAATAATTTAGAAGATATTCAAGGAAAAAGACTCCAGAAGAGGTACTTAGTGATACTCAAGATCAAATATAAACTTATTATTTTATTCCATATTTATTTATCATTTCTAACCATAGTCCACGCTACATACTAAATAATACATACCACATACATCTTGTACATAGCCAATACTCCCATCCAGTTCCAAGGGATCATTTCACATTAAATAACTCTATTTGTTTTCCCACAGTGGATCACTTCTTTTTTTCCCATGACCTCACTGACAGGATTCTAGACCTGGAAGGAGTTGAGAATGTTTTCCCACAGTGGATCACTTCTTTTTTTCCCATGACCTCACTGACAGGATTCTAGACCTGGAAGGAGTTGAGAATTTTCTCTCTCTCTATATTCCTCATCTATAAAAGGAGCTCTCTCCTCAGTGTTGTCCCCCCATCTAAATTATCCAATCTTGTTTATCCCATCTAATTTTTTAGGGAATTAATATCCAAGTTTAACTGGGAATCCCCTTAAATAAGAATAACACTTACATACATACCTTACAAAGCAATAAATACTTAACAATCATTAAGAACCTCAGTGTGTATCCATTTCTCACATTAATTAACTTTGTTAGAGCCACAAAGGGCTTGAATCAGCTCCTTGCTCTCACAGCTATCCTTCTTTCCCTTTCTATTTTCTTTTCAAAACCAATCTGAGTGCTGGAAACACCCTCTTAAACTTCCCAATTCTTACCATCAATCAGGTATAGCCCCGCTCCCTGTTTACTCTAAATCACATCAATCCATCAGTAAATTTCTTGTCATAAAGAAAGGCAGAGTCCTTACTCTTTCATCCCTTTCTAAATTCTGCCATAAGGGCTTAAATACTCTAGCCTCTTTTGGAGTCTCACAGTGTCCCCCTGTATGTGAGCCCAATTTCTGGGGAATATGATATGATTCTAGGGACCCCTTTCCTTTCTCACTTTTCTCTTTCTGTTTCTATTGTGGGTCAGTCCCTTCGGTGTGATAAAACAAATTTGTATATTTCTGATTACCAAAGACTCAATGCAATAAATGCACATGTAGACCAAATTGAGGAAATAACTATCAAAATAATATAATTAATCCTTGAAAGAGCAAGAGAAAGCTAGCGCTTATTGACAGAAGTAAGCAGAATTTTATTTGAAATTGAAATTAAAAATAAAATAAAATTAAATGAAATAAAATAATTTTGAATTAAAAACTTATTTTATTTTTGGCTCTAAATAGTTACAGAAAATGAAAACATTAAAAAAGTAAAAAAGAGAGAATTAAAACATAGGATTAAATTTTAAAGTATTGTAAGAAAATTTAATCTATATTTATTTTTATTTAAAAATAAATAAATAAATAAAATTATTAAATTAAAAATTTAAAATATATAATTAACAAAGTTTTAATTATGTTTTATTTTTCCTTTTATTATTTGCCTTTCTTTTAGACAGATGACGTATCACTACGTCATGATTGTAGAATGATTCTACAATCATTATGATCAAAAATGATTCATGATCTTGATGAATCATTCTTTCAATTCATCAAGATAATTATAAATCTTTTGTCAATCATGTTGTTGATCATTTTCTTTATCTAAAAATCTTTCATTTTATTTATTTATTATTTCAAAATAAAAAATAAATCAGTCGATCAACAATTATACTTTTTATTATTTTTCATTATAATTTTATTCTTAAAATTATGTTATCTTAAAAAACTTATTTTTAACTCATAAAATATTATAAGTATAATATCTTATCATTATTATTATCATTTTTATTTATAAATTAAAATTATATTTTCATTCATAAATTATCCAATCTATCTATTTTTCATCTTTTAGTTGTGTAAAACTTCACAATAACCACGTCTCCTAGCACTCCTAATTATCCTTGTAAGGAAGCGGAGCGCAGTTGTGTAAAACTTCACAATAACCACGTCTCCTAGCACTCCTAATTATCCTTGTAAGGAAGCGGAGCGCAGGGTAATTTCTGAGTTTGTGGATCTATTCCCTGTTGACATTCCAGCCATTTCTGAGGAAGATGAAAAAAATGGGCATTTTGATGATAGCTCCTGCCCATTTAAAATGCAACATGAGTCTTCCCGAGTCTGACACAAGATAGTATTAACAGATCCCAACACAATCATCAACAAAAAACAATACCCCTTGATGAAAAGATAATTAGGCAACTAAGACCAGACTTGATTACGCATGAAACAAGACATTAGTTAAGAGACAAATAAATAATAAAGAAAGAAGAAAAGATAATAAAATAGAATGAAAGAGATAACCAACAGTTAAACTAGCAGTTGATAGTAAAAAATAAATTGGAGATAATGAGGTAATGAAAAAAGTTCTATCTAGGAAGCTGATTGTTGGAATAATAGAATTTGATCTTTTGATAAACAATATTGTTCAGGAGTTAGATAGAAAAGATTAAACCTTACAGAAATGATGGTTTTTAAGAAGATTGAGTTAAATCAAAGAACTTGAATACCAGCTATTTAATGTTAGTCTTGAGGGTGCAATGAATGACTGAATTGCACTCAGGGAATTATTCAATTGAACCATTGAGGATTGATTAAGGATAATTGAAGGAAGATTTTGAATAAAGGAAATTGAGTCAACAAGTCCGAGTCAGATTTATTTTAGATATCAAAATTAAAAGAAAGGGGCAAGTTGGAATTGGAGTATTTGCACTCCAGACTATAAATTAAACACCCCTGCCCTCAAAAGCACCTAGTAGCCTGGCGTAAACTACTCAAGAAGCATCTCACTGCTGGAAAGATCCAGTGTTCCTTGAGTCAATATGCCTTGCCAAGTCTCATCATCCCAAAAAAGGGTTCTACCACATTACCCAATTGGGTATGCAATAACCACAAACTGAAGAGCCTTACGGTCCAAGACAGATCACCCCTCCCAAATGTTTATGAGTTGATTTGTCTGGTAGCTTTGGGTAAGTTTTTCTCAATCCTCAATCAAAAAAATGTGTTCTTCCAGACCCGTATGAGGGAGACTGACATTCCTTTGAAAGCGGTCAAAACCCCTTGGGGCCTGGTTGAGTGGCGTGTGATGGCAATGGGCCTCAAAAATGCTCCGGAAACACATAAATCACGCTTACAGGAGGCTCTGGGTAACCTCATCAACAACATATGTTTTGTCTATCTGGATGATATTGTCATTTTCTCTCAAAACTATGCCAACCATGAATCTCACATACGACATGTTTTAGATTGCCTCCATACAGCTCACCTATACTGCAGCCCAAAGAAGACACATTTTTTTTGTCAGAAAATAAAATTATTGGGGCACTGGATATCATCTAAAGCCGGCTTGTGTTGCCTCCTTGACAGAATTTGGTGCCACACTCTTGGATTCCTTGAAATCTCAGATTATTGCGGGATACACCACCAACTCCTTTTTCCAATTGCTCAGGAAATTTTTGCCATTGCAAGAGAGTGCGGAAGTTGAAGGCTTTCTCCTTATTGAAGGCAGGTCAGTCATTCTGGCGGAGGGAAGACTACACCGTAAACTGATCAAAGAAGCTCACTTGCAACTAGGACATCTAGGCTATCTGAAAACCTGAAAAAGACTGCGGCAAGATTTTTTCTGGCCTCTCATGGCTAAAGAAGTACATGAATTTGTACAGGCGCATGGATTCTGTCAAAAGACAAAGGCCTTGATGTCAGCTCCGGAGGGAAAAATCAAGAATCCCCCTATACCTGGGGTTCCCCTCCAAGATCTGGCAATAGATTTTGTGGGCCCATTGAAAGTGTCAAATCATTATGACATGATCTTGACGTGCACTTGTTGATTATTGGTTTTCACAAGGGTTATCCAAGTCCTCCAGACCAACTTGGCGGAGAAGACCACATCTTGTTTCTTTACCCGGTGGATAGCTACATTTTGTGCTCCCAAATTGATCATCAGTGATGCAACAAGGCGTGGAAATCCTGATTTTGGAAATTTCTCATGGAAAAACTCAACATAGCTTTCCACATGTCAACTTTGTTTCATCCTCAAGTGGACAGACAAAGAGAACATACAAATAAAACTGTCAGACAGGTCCTCCAAACCTTCACTGCCAAGAAACAAGGCCATTGGTTAGAGTCATCCCCTTCTGTTGGATTCACATTGAATTCAGCAGTGAATGTTTCAACGGGCTTAAGTACCTTTGAGCTAGTTTTTGGACAGAAACCCTGTCTTTTCCCTTCTTTGATTAATGCCAGCAACTGCCCTCCATCACTTTCAGCCTGGCTGCGTCAGCGTGAAGGCACCTGTCTGGAGGCTCATCCATGCAAGCCAAGCCTGCCATATTAATCATCTACATCTCATTCCTAACCATCTCATCTCAAAATGGCCCCAACCCACCAGCAAAAAAAACCAAACAGCTCAGTTGTATCATCTATTGCGTCCTCTGCAACTCAAGCCCAACATCAATCATCCACTTAGGAAAAAAAAACATCCAACAACAATGACTTTGAAAATCCATCAGGAACCCCGCAGCCTACCAGTGACATAGGGGAGTTAAGTGAGTACCTTGCCTTTATTCATTGATCAACTGGTTTCCTACCATTTCTGACCATTGAATCTTTTTTTTTTGAAATAAGTAAAAGAAATTCTCATTGCTGGAACAGCGGTAAGCTCAATTGTATATGATGCCAGAGCTATCCCTGCAACTGGAAAAGCATGGCCGCCGAATGAATGCTTATCTGTGCAAAACGTAAGCTTTTACTAATATTTATTTGTGACTTACTGGCTGACATCGGGGTTAATGATCAGATGTGGAATCAGAATCCATCACCCAATGTCTGACTTGTCTTGTAGTAATTTGATAAAACATGCCGCGAATTGTCTTCAGAAACAAACAGAAAAAAAAGAAAATCATACACTCGCAAGTCTTGGAATCAAGGGAAATGGGCATATTGAACCCAAAGAGGTAATTATGTCAATTTTTAGCACCAGATGACAAGGAGCACTATAACTTTCTTTTTATAGGTTCCACAGCTCTGTGCTGTGTGGTGTGCCAAGGCTGCAAGGCCCTTTTCAGCTCTAGCCAATGACAGCCATTGGGCTATCCTCCATCCAGTTATTTCCATGAATTTACCACCAAGCTGCACAATTTCAAGGGATATCCACATACTATACACTGCTGTACGATAGAATTACAAGTCTGTTCTTAAAGTCAGCATTCGTTTTTCTTCATTTTTCTTAAATATAAAAAAATGTTCTTATTTGACACAAGAATAACCATTTGTTTTGATAACTTAGTCACACATAGGGGCATTGTAATTGGGAGTGGATGTGTCAAAGTCACCAAACGGTTTTGAAATCTTTGGTGTTGTTTTTTACCAATTGGATGATCTCAGCTCAATGGTGTAAGAATGTGCTGTTTGATTGTGTCACAACAATGTCACAAGTCTGAACCGGGAATTTTTCTTTGTTCATCTTTTCATCTCATTTTCTTTTGTTTTCATTTTTCATTTGTTCTTTTTATTCCTTTCTTCAAATTCTTATTCAACTAATTCTCACAATCTGAAAATTGCACCTCATCAAATCAAATCAAATGCCCCCCGGTAAATTCATGGCAGTTGTTTAGCCAAAACAGGTCAATTCCCACGGAATTGCCATGTACATGTCTTTGTTTTACACAGCAATTGCCATGTAATGGCTGAAACCTTAAACAATTAAGGTTTTAGCCATCACACGGCAATTGGGATTGCTGTGTGATGTGGCTAAGAAAAAAGAAGAAAAAAAAAATTTGAACAAGAGATAAAGAAATGATAAATAAAAAAATAAAGAAAAGAACAAAAACATAGGAATAAGCATAAAGATGAAGAGAAAAATAAAGATAAAAAGAAGAAAAACAAAAAGAATGATAAAGAAAAATAAAAAATAAAAAATAAAAAAAAAGGAGAAATAAAAAGAAAAAGAAAAGAAAAAGAAAAAGAAAAGAAAAAGAAAAAGAAAAAGAGAAGGAGAAGGAAAAAAAAAAAGAAAAAGGAAAAGGAAAAAAAAAAGAAAAAGAAAAAGAAGAAGCAAAAGAAAAAGAAAAAGAAAAAGAAAAAGAAAAAGAAAAAGAAAAAGAAAAAGAAAAAGAAAAAGAAAAAGAAAAAGAAAAAGAAAAAAAAAGAAAAAGGAAAAGGAAAAGGAAAAAAAACGAAAAAGAAAAAGAAAAAGAAAAAGAAAAAGAAGAAGCAAAAGAAAAAGTAAAAGAAAAAGAAAAAGAAAAGAATAAGGAAAAAGAAAAAAAAAGAAAAAGAAAAAAAAAGAAAAAGGAAAAGGAAAAAGAAAAAAAAAAGAAAAAGAAAAAGAAAAAGAAAAAGAAGAA
>JNCO01004666.1:0-14355 GCA_000785685.1 Uromyces viciae-fabae
ATTTTTAGCCCATATTTCCCGCATTAACTATATTTTTTCATTTTTTTTTTGATTTTGTGTAATCCCTATATATGGAGTACTTCCATATTTTTTTTGGCTCTAAAAACTTCAGAATATGAAGCAGGGGGCTCAGGATACTAGGAAAAAGATTTGGTAATTTTAGAACCATTGGAAGTATTTTTTAAAAATATTTGAAAAAAAAAAAAAATCCGACGTCCCCTGGTGGTCCCAAACCGTGTGTAAACGCGGTTTGACCGTGTGCGGAAATCAATACCCTAAAGAATAAATATAAAATAATGAAGAATAAATATCAAATAATAAAGAATAAATATAAAATAATAAAGAATAAATATAAAATAATAAAGAATAAATATAAAATAATAAAGAATAAATATAAAATGGGCATTACTAAATTCACGCGGTCGGCCCACAAACTCACGCGGTTTCGACCGCGCGCGGACCCACAGTGTGAACGCGGTTTTGAAAACCGCGTGTTTTAAAAATTTTAAAAAAGAGAGAACATTTTGGGGGGTACAAAAACCCCAAAAAATATTTATCAGAAAAATTCATGGGGTTTTTGACCCCTAAAAAATTAAATGAAAAATAATAAAAACAAAAAAAAAGGGAAATTACAAAGGGCCCCCAAACGTTATGAAGGGGTCCTTTCCCATGGAAAAAAAAGTTGATAGGGGTTGTAATCAGCCCCTAAACTTCAATTCCAGCCAAAAAAAAACATGATTTGTCACCGTTTAAGGATTTCATAAATAAAAAGGCCAAAAATAAGCGTTTTTGGACCCAAAAGCCCCCAAAAAATTGCCAAGTGGCCCTTTCCCGTGGAATTGAAGCTGTGTGGGGTATTTAAAACCTGTATGATTCTCCGAAAAAAAGAGAAAAAAATAAAAAAATGCCAAAAATAAGGTGTTTGAGACGGCTATGCGATTTCAACCAAGAAACTTGACTCCTGGCGAATTAAAATCATCTGCCCAAATCACAATCATGCACCCTCCACTGATCCTTCCACCCATCCTGTTCACAGAAGAATTGAAAATGCTCAACAAGAAACAGTTCAAAATTTGACTAAAGCAGGTGTGGCACCATTGAAGATCTTAAACACTCCAATGCAATCATCATCTGGTCCTGTAATGAAAGTGAATAATTTTTCATCAGCCTGTGCATGTTTTTTTTGGTATATTAATAATATAAATAATGCACAGTATCCCAGCAATAACCTCATTTCTCCAGCAAATGCCCTCCCCCTGATCAGTTTTATCCATGATATTATGGGTGATCGAAATTGTGGTTTCAGAGCAGCAGCTGTTAGTCTGGGGAGGAAAAGAGAAAATTGGCTTCAGGTAAGGCAAGAAATAGTGAATAATTTTTCATCAGCCTGTGCATGTTTTGTTTGGTATATTAATAATATAAATAATGCACAGTATCCCAGCAATAACCTCATTTCGCCAGCAACTGCCCTCCCCCTGATCAGTTTTATCCATGATATTATGGGTGATAGAAATTGTGGTTTCAGAGCAGCAGCTGTTAGTCTGGGGAGGAAAAGAGAAAATTGGCTTCAGGTAAGGCAAGAAATGGGGAAAGAGTTGGACACTAATCCCTTGTTTAAAGCCAAGAATTTTATGGATAATGTCTATGGCCAAACACATGAAAGAGAAAGAAAGCGTCTCAATTTCCTCTCTGAATCAGCTCCCCCTTGTTATTGGTTCTCTTTCCCAGCCCATGGATTCTTATTGGCAGAAACTTATAAACGCCCGGTGGTTCTTCTATCCAAATATTCTGCCACTAATCTCCCTCTAACTTTTCCCCCTGATTCCCATTCTCATAATCCCCCCATTGCGCTCATGCTCATTGACCAACTGGCTCATATTGTCACCTTCAAATTTTCCTCTGATAATTGGCCAGCACCCAAAATTGATGCCTCTTGGAACTGGTATGCCTCCAAGGAGGCCAAGGCTTGGAAAAAAACCATTCAGAAGAACTTGGATCTTGGTATGGAGTTGTTATTCCCCCCTGAACGCAAATCAGCCAGGCTTAATAAAAAAATTATTGATGTAGAATAGTTGTAATATTTTTTGCATATATATCACTTTTTTATTGGTTTTTTGTTCTTTTTTTGGCTTTTATAATATAATTTCAATGTTTTTTACACTCACTCTTCTTCAATTCCACTTTGGGGGATTTTGGGTCCAAAAACGCTTATTTTTGGCCTTTTTATTTATGAAATCCTTAAACGGTGACAAATCATGTTTTTTTTTGGCTGAAAATGAAGTTTAGGGGCTGATTACAACCCCCATCAACTTTTTTTCCATGGGACAGGACCCCTTCATAACGTTTGGGGGCCCTTTGTAATTGTCCTTTTTTTTTTTTTTTTTTTTTAGGGGTCAAAAACCCCATGAATTTTTCTGATAAATATTTTTTGGGGTTTTTGGACCCCCCAAAATGTTCTCTCTTTTTTAAAATTTTTAAAACACGCGGTTTTCAAAACCGCGTGTGTTTGCGGAAAACCGCGTTCAGCCGTGGGTCCGCGCGCGGTCAAAACCGCGTGAGTTTGCGGGCCAACCGCGTGAATTTAGCAATGCCCTATAAAATAATAAAGAATAAATATAAAATAATAAAGAATAAATATAAAATAATCAAGAATAAATATAAAATAGTATAAAATAAATATAAAATAAAAATATATAAATC
Organism: Uromyces viciae-fabae; assembly: GCA_000785685.1. Lineage (NCBI taxonomy): Eukaryota > Fungi > Basidiomycota > Pucciniomycetes > Pucciniales > Pucciniaceae > Uromyces > Uromyces viciae-fabae. The sequence goes on from JNCO01004666.1 coordinate 2,701, forward strand.
AATGAGACACAAGCAGTGAGCACATTTATTACAGAAAAACAACACTAGTGGGATGGGTGGAGGCTCAACCTTTGGTCAACCTGTTGGCAGAGAAGGTGGGGTTATTCTTGGAGGAGAACTGATTTTCTTGATTTGGGTGTCTGAGGTTAATCACGGTGGACGGGGGGCAGAATTTTGAGGCAGTTTGATGAAGTTGGTTCAAAATTGTGGGGCAAAATTTGGTTGGGTCACCAAGTATTATCCGGAGGGTGTGGGTATGATTGAGCGCGGGCATCATCCACTAAAGGGGGCCCTGGTCAAGCTTTGTGGGGAAGACGGACAAAAGTGGCAGAAGCTTTTGCCATCTGTGTTGTTTGCGGACAGGATTTCCGTTAAACAAGAAACAGGGTATTTGGTGTATGAGCTTTTGTACGGGCAGAAGGCGGTTTTACCAGTTTCCATTGAAATGCTCACCTATCTGGGGATTGATTGGTGGAAGGTCAAGAGTTTGGAAGACCAGGTAGCGGCTTGGGCGGAACAGTTGTTGCAGCGGGAGGAACTGATTGAGAAGGCTAGCAAACGATGGAAGGACTCCAGGGCTAAGGCCGTTTGGTACTGGGATGAGTGGTGTGCTCATTGGCGCCGGGATCCTTTTGCAGAAGGGTGATCTGGTCCTTTTTTACAATCAATCACTGGAAACTTAATGGGGGAAGCTTTTTGCCAACCGGTGGAATGGCCCTTATTGGGTAGTCAGCAAGTTTCCAGGGGGGATTTATCAGTTGGAAGAGTTGGATAGTACTCCGTTCAAGCGGAAGGTGTTGGTGGCGCACGTCAAAAGGTTTTACGCGTGTGGTTCCAATTCTCTAGCTGGTTCAAAGCCTGATTAACTAGCCACCCCAGAATGTCTGTTTCCTTATAGATTTCTTTCAAATTGGCATGTGGATAGTTTTACTGGTTTTGGTTTGGTTATTGTTTAGGCGTATTGGGTGTGGGGAATTGTGTGGCCATTCTTCTGGGGCAGTCCAGGTACCTAAGCGGGATTTCTGTTCTGGGTTTTCTCAAGTTTTCTTAGGTTATGTCTCAGTCTCAATTTTCTTAGGTTAGTTTCAGTCTCAAGTTTGTTATGGTTTAACTGTTTGAAAGCAAAAGTGGGGGTAAATAAATGAAAAAAAAAGGTAAAGTTAGTGCGGGGACTAAGTGGTTCTCGCTCCCAGGGTGGACTGGGCACTTCTTATTCAGAAACTCTTTTGTTCTTATCTTGCACTTGTGGGTTTTCTCTCTTTAGTTTTGTCTCACGTTCTCTCACAGGCTCAAGTTTAGCGGACAAGTATGTATATATATTTCTAAGTTAAAAAGAAACAGGAAAGAAAAGAGAAAGCTGTGAGGCTGTAAGACTACACTAGTGTACCTCTATTGCCTTTTAGGCCGTGGTACACTAGACACAATTTATAAAATATAATAAATATAAATTTATTATATATTTTTAGAGTACTTAAATAGTATTAAACTATTTAAGCAGTGCTTGTTCTCATCGGAGAACCTTCACCCAATGCTTGGCAAGCCTACCGAACTGGGGAGCTCCTTTTTTCAGCAGGGGAGGTAGAAAGGGTTTTCCCCTAACTAGCTATAGCTGTCATTTCAATTGGAATTATATAAATATAAGACCAATTGACAGAATATTATTTTTAAAGCAGCCCAGCCCTCAAATGGAGGGGAGTGCAGCCGCAGTAGGGGAGCTAGTATTAATATAGAAAAGGGAGAAGAACTGCTGAGTCAGAGAAGGGGTTTACCTTTTAAATATGACAGAAGTTATTTTCTCTTAATTTTTCTATTAATAAATATTATCTGGAGTTTGTGAGCGGAGTATGAGGGGTATTTATACCTGTGAACCTCAACTCCGTCATTTTTCAGAGGGAGAAGAACTGCTGAGTCAGAGAAGGGGTTTACCTTTTAAATATGACAGAAGTTATTTTCTCTTAATTTTTCTATTAATAATTATTATCTGGAGTTTGTGGGCGGAGTATGAGGGGTATTTATACCTGTGAGCCTCAACTCCGTCATTTTTTCAGATGTACTATGGATTCTGGATAGAATCCTTTCAATGACATCATTCTTTCATGTGTTGAAAGAATGACATCATTTTTTCACATTAATTGGAATATATTATCAAAGTAAATTATTTACCTTGATAAAATTTAATTTATGAAAATGAATCTACCAATAAGGGGAGATTAGTTCAAGTTTAAATTATCATGGTAAAGGAGTAGGCTGGCAAGTAAGAGGAGATGATGATGGAGCTGGAGCAGGGTGAGGTGGATTGGGAGGGTTGGGTGGGGGAGCGGAGGCGGAGCAAGCATTGTTTGCCGCTTGCTTGGGTTGATTTTGTGAGTCCAGCTCCAATTTGCTAGCGTAACCTTGGTTCTCTCAGGCGGGGGACTGGAGTTAATTTCCTGCGGCCCACACATATACCACTTTTTACCATTTGGTGTTTGAGGTGAATTCCACTTTTAAGGGCTTTGGGTTGTGGAAGAAGCCGCAGGCGGGAGGAGAGGAATCAACCGGCTGTTGTGGGGGAGGAGGGGAATGACAACGGCAAGGGGAAAATGGAGGGGGAGGATTATGCCGAGGACAGCGCGCGCTTGGTGGGGTGTTGGCGGAATGCTCTGAATGCACACTTTTCCAGTGCGGGACTATGAATGAATTGGCCCGGTGAGTTATTTTGTGTGGGCATGAAGGCCCGGGTGATGGCTGGAGGGTGTTGGAACTCCGGTGTTTGGTTTTTGGTCAAAATGAACACGCGCGATGTGCCCGGGAACACTCAGTGCAAGTACCGCCAGGAACTTGTTGAAAGCAGTGGAGGATTTTTCCGAGTTGGCGGGATTTGGCGCAGCAGGTACACTACCTGGCGACGGGGCAAGTTGGATGGGGAGGAATTGTAAAGTTAAAGGGGGAGTAAAACAGGGAGAGGATATTGGTGGAAGAAGCAGGATACGTTGAAGTGGGTGTGTGGATGGATGGATTCGGTTGGGAGTAGTGAGGAGGAGAATTGCTGGGGACAGGATTGAAAAGCAAGGGGGATGTGTAATTTATATTTGTGTTGGGATGTGGTGGCAAAGGTGGAATGGTGGGAGTGTTGATGATGTAATCCTTGTAAAAGGTACATCCATGTTATGTTCAGTTATAGAACATAAGGATTGTAATTTCGAGTTTTTACCTAAACTATTATTTGAAGAAGAAATAAGACTATTACAATTAAATAATTTTAAAGACAAAATAAATACACCAGTATTTATTTTTACAGCAAAAGGCTGGAGGACTTCAAGAAAAAGGAAGTTACATATTAAATATGATGTGTGCAAAAGGAAAAAGTTATACTTTGAAGTTGTAAAAAAGAGAAAGAAAAATAGAATAAAAGAAATAAAGTTTTCTAAATTAGTCAGAGTGACTACAAATACTTTCCACACAGGAAAGAGACCAATATCAACCTTGTCTCGAGTAAAAATACCTTTTTACCGGATAAGGTAGTTTTTTTTTGTACTTTTCTTAATTTCTATTTTCATCTCTCTAGTTGTACTTTTCACTCTTTATCTCGTACAACTACATGGACATGTTGTCCTATAAATACAGGCAGTTTCCTTTGCCTTTGATTTGTACTGACTGACCTTTTTAATATTATCTCTCCATATGTTATCTATCGGAATAATATCAATCATATTAAATATTATTAATATTATCATTACCATCACTTTAATAGGGAGGAGTGGTGGAACACATTGTGTAAGCTGATTGAATGCTTTGGCAGAAGGTGGAAAGTATCTGCAGGGTTATTTGCCTTTAGCATTGGGTATTTGTGGTGCTTTTATACTAAAGCGGAGGGAAAGCGGAGCGTAGGGTTTATGGGGGATGAGCAGTTATGCGGATTAGGCAAGTGGAAGTGGGTTATTCAGGAAGTTTCTGTGGGGTAGATCGTGCTAAGGGCTGCAGATCAGCAGGGGAAGGAGAAGATTGCTAAACAGATAGCGATCCGATCTGGTGGGCTGTGAGAAGCGGGGTAGCAATGGTGTGGTACTCTAAAGTGGGCTCAATAGAAAAATTATTATTGATCCCTGAAGGAGCAGTAATTCTTTAGTTTTTATTTCAGAAATCGATTCTACACCCAAATTCACCCCTAGTCACTCACCAAAGCCATATCAATAACTCCACTAGTTTAAGAGCTACTCAAGGCAGAAGAATTAAATAAGGTACTTAAAATTATTTCACAACATCACAATCATTATGAATACAGCTTTATGCATCAAAAAATAATATATAAGTCAATAAGCCATAACAAATACCACATAATCCATATCTACTAACACATATCCAATACAAGTTTCATAGATAAGAGGCTATGACCTCATTCACTATAAATATTCAACTACCACAGAATACACACACACTTACACATGTTCAGAAAGCCTCTGACCTCATATTACAATCCCCACTTGTTTCAAAAGGGATTAGCCCAAATTTCTGGAAGGAGATAAGATAAGATACGCTAGCACTGATGTCATGTCTGTGCACTGTATGATTTTCTGAAACCCTGTTTGTTGTACCCTGTTTTTCACACCATTTGTCTATATAAGGAGCTCTCTCCTCAGTGTTTTCCCCCCATCTGACCTATTTGATGATCCCCTGATTTATCAGATCATTATCCCCCGTCCAATAATAAATAACACTTACATACATACCTTTAAAGAAATAAATACTTAACATTCATTGAACCTTCAGTGTGTAGCCATTGCTCACATTTTTCCCCTTTCTTAAGGAGCCATAGAGGAATTGACTCATATCCCCGGCTCCCACAGCTATCCTGCTTTCTTGATCACCTTTCTTTTCCTCAACCAAATATGAGTGCTGGAAACACTCTCTTAAACTTCTAATCTTTCTTACCATCAACAGGTGTAGCCTTTCTCCCTGTCATTCCCCATCAGTAAATCCTTCTCAGACTCTCTTTTCAGCCCAGGAAGGCAGAGTCTTCACTCCATCATCCCTTCCTAAATTCTGCTATAAGGGTTAAAAAAAACTTTAGCCTCTTTTAGAGTCTCAAAACTGTCAGCAGGAAGGGTTTGGGTAGTAAGGCAGATGTGGAATTGATGATTGGGGCAAATGGCTGCAGAGACGGAAACCGGGGGGTACACAGTGGAGAATGGGGGGAAAAGGGAAACGGGGTGCAGGCAGGGAAGAGTGGAAGCCGGGAATTTTAAATAGGATAATATAGACATATAGATTTGGACTCATCTTATTAATAGCACACTACTTTTCAAAAATAATAACTCATCCAGGGACTTCAGGGGAGCAACTGCACAAGCGCTGGTAGATAGAAAAGGGCTGTTTAATTTGGGGTTTCTACTCAGCAGCGTAAGTTACTCATAGTCTGTTGATCAACTGGTCTCATCAATAAGGCGGAATCATCGAGTTCTGGAACCTGCGGAAGGGTAACTTAGTGTGCGGACACAAGTTTTCTTTCCACAACGCGGAATCCAACCAATTTGCAAAGGAATTCAAATCTGAAACAAGATAATGATCAGGTTTTCGCTGATCAAGGAGATGATATGGATGAGGAATCCATACAAGATGATTTTGATCAATTTATAATTGATAATGAAGAAAAAAAGGGGAAAAGACTTAAACCTGCGCTGATGATCCAATGCATATGATGTGACCCTCAGTGAAGAAGTCCATTTCATGACAGTAACATTGTGTTTTCTGGGTGATTCTCCAATGCATGCTGAAATCACCAGTACTCCAAACCCAGGAGTTTCTCTAAATCCATGTAGAATATGTTCTTTGACTGTTTCTCAATTAAAAGAAAAAAAACAAAGAATTAGATTCAAAGCTTTTTGGGAACAGATGGTAATGGATTAAAAGTATGTCAAGCTTTTTTTTGATCTTTTTTTTTATTTTTAATTTGATTGTTATTTTAAATAATTTTATTTGCTTCAATTAAAGAAACCAAACAAGCTAAGGTCCTGGAAAGAAACTTTTGAAAATACAGTCAAATGGTGGGAGTATACTAAAGAAAATCCAACTAAAAATAAATCAGATAAAAAATCTATGGAATATGGTATTAAAGATATTATTGGTGGAAAATTTGCTGAAGATCTCTTTAATTTCAAAGCAGAAAAAAAAGAACTTATTAAAAACAACCAACCTATCCCAACTGAAATCCAACATGAACTTCCTCTAAAAATTCATGAATTGGACCAAAATGAACAAAATAGACTTTTTAATTCATTTTTTCAATTAAAAGGTTTTTAATTAAATTTTATTCTATACCTGTTTTTTTATCCTTTCTTTGTTGATTATTTCTGTGGATTTTTTGAAATATTCAGGTTTTGATGGTGTGAAGGATACACCCGTGGAGATTCTTCACTTTTTCTTACTTGGGGTGGTAAAATATCTTTTTCGTGATTTTATGGACCATTTGAAAGACTCTGAAAAGACTAAACTTGTTGGATTATGGCAATCATTCTCCAAAAATTCTCTTAATCTTCCCTCACTAAAGCCAGCAGTCTTGGTCAAGTATTCTTCCAGTTTGGTTGGAAGAGATTTTAAAATAATACTTCAAGCAGCACCATTTATTTTTTTTCAATTCATGAATCCATCTCAGATTAACATTTGGTCTTCTCTCTGTCATCTCACTCCTCTGGTATTCCAAACTCACATTATGAACATGGCAGAATATCAAATACAATTAAAAAATAGAATCAATTTATTTTTATTTCACATTATTCAATATTCAGCTCAATGGACCAATAAACCAAAATTCCACATGATTCTTCATCTTCCCAACTCAATTCTTCAATTTGGACCTGCCAGTCTCTTTGCTAATGAAACTTTTGAAAGGTTCAACAGTATTCTACGTAACACATCTTTTCATTCCAATTGTCTTAGTCCTGGTCGTGACATTGCAATCACCTTTGGGTCATATTATCACTTTTGGCCTGGCCCCCATTAGCTATCAAGTATCATTCATAACAATTCTAAGATCACCTTGATTCCACCAAACTGTTGACAACACAATTTTCCAAGTGTGGAGACCATATAACTGGGCGACATTATGGCCAAGGGAACTTATTAGTTTTTACAATTGGCAATGTGCGACTCAACTTCTATGATTTGCCTGACAAATCGACAAAAATGAATTGTAAGAAAGAAATGTAAAGAAATGTTCAATACTGGCCTCGGAAAGAAGCCACACTCATGGCCCAACTTTTCCCTACCTCATTTAAGATCCATCAATACTGGCCTCGGAAAGAAGCCACACTCATGGCCCAACTTTTCCCTACCTCATTTAAGATCCATTTACATCCTGAATTGCGATACCCGCCAGGGTAAGATTGATCAAGTTTGTGTAAACCTAAAGGTAGTTGAGTGCAGGTAATTTCGACCCAGCTCAAATGCCCAGTGCTGTAGTTTGCAGCAACTATACAAACAGATTATTTGAGAATGAGTTGAGACACGTTGAACTGATACACTTCCAGTAACCTTATTCGTTAAATTACATACTCTTTCTAGTTTTGCATAAATTGATATATGACAACATACTCTATCTAGTGTAGCATAAATTGGTATATGACAAACTAGATGCATACTACAAGAGAATGGGAGAATATATTCTGATGCCATAAAATGAGTACATTAATTAGAAAGTAAAAAAAAAAAACGTCTGTGATGAACCGTGTCTGAAAGCTGATCATGGGCAGAGGACTTGATATATACGTTTTTTTTTGGTGAATAAACTGTTATCCTCAGTAGTTTGTTGGTCATGTAAGCACTTTTGAAAAAGGATTCAAAAAATAGGCGAAAAAGAAAAAGAATTGGCTAGGATAGACTGAGACAAAAGATTGTAATAAACTGATAAGCTGCGCTATAACGAAGTTCCCAGGGCAAGTCTCATTCGATGGATGAATAACACCAGAGGGAAGGGTAATCAAGGTGCTTGCAAAGAGTGTTAATAAGACTTGAAAAACAATCCATACGAAGAAAGAAAATTGAGGAAGGAAGAGGAGACGAGAGACATGAACTATAAACCAATGGTTCGATTTGATTTGGCCTCTCTCCATTCTTGTCGAATTGAATCATGTATAAATCTTCTAGCGAAATAAGTGAAGCTACTTTCACCTCTTTCTGGCCCACCATATGCATGAATTCGGTCAGGGTCCAGCGATTGTAGGTAATTGGAATGGCTTATTGAGCTCCAAGCCTGAGTTTTAATTCAATTGAGAAATGAAAATTTAATATTAGCTTCAGCTGCATGAATTCATCATTTGGTCTCAATGGTTGTACGAACATGATAGGCGAATTGGCCCGATCGATCGAAGTCCCAGTCTGTAGTCTTGTGCACCAGCCATAAATCATCCTCGTGCCTTGAAAATCAAAATCGTATGTGTCAATCAAGGAAATCCATTGATGCGCATGAGATGAGTATAATTTACCAAAGAGGGTAAAAGAAGGCTCGGGGTCCAAGAACCGTGAGCTCATCGGGATGAGCTTGAGCTAACGCCCATGGTATGACGGACGAATGATCCGCCCAACGATGACGATTGAACGTGCGGTAACTTGATAACCATCGCGTGATGAAGGGCGAAAAGGGCTTGGCGAGAATGACAGAATTGCAAAGCCCTACAGGTTCATCAACTGAGTCAGATCCAGGTCTTCGGGAGAATGTAGGGCGAGGTCTGGCTTCCTGTCCTAGAACGACGTCCAAGTGGAGTAAGCTGTCGAAGTTTTTGACGACAAATACTATCCATTCATTTATTCATTGAGGACACATGTTAAACATTCTCTCGAGACAATGCAGTAATATAAAAGCGGCTTCTCTCACCATCAAGGTCCAGATATATGCCACCGTAATCGCGAAGAGCCTCGAGCCGTATAATCTGTTTGGCGTTGGGGTCATGTTCAGTCAGCCCGAGCTCGATAGCTTGAAAAAAACAAATTGCATGGCTCACATCGGCTTTGTGGGCAAAATGTTTCACCTCACGACCGTAAATCTCAGTGACCTGTGTTTTACAGCATAAAACAGATAAACGATTAGCAGAATTCAAGGTGGAATGAAGAGCAATTGAATGGCTTACGTCTCTTTCTTTTACTAGTTTGAGACCATCAATCTCTAAAGCTCTTTCGAACCACCAACCAGTTGGACGATAGTGATAATGAAAGTGAATTTCTTTTGGTTTGAGCATCTGAACGGCTGACTGGATGGAGGCATAGTGAATGAATCCAAAGGGCTTTAAAATAAGCGTAAGGAAAAAGGGAAATCAAAATTAGCAATCTGTAAGTATCTACTGTAAAACTGGCAATCTACCAAGGTTGATAAGGGATAATTACCTTTCCACCAAAATCAGCTTCCATACCAAATACGTAGTGCACAATCGATGGTATATTTTGTTTCGAACGACCAAGCACAGAGGGTCGACCTTGAGAGGAAGAAGATGATCTAGAAGCAAGATCGACGAGGAACGGAATTTGAGGTTGACGAAGAACGAAGCGAGCAATTTGCTTTGAGGCTGGAATGGCACGAGTGCTTGAAGAATGAGATCCGAAAAAATAACCAATCATAAATATTGTAGTTAAAAAGATGATTGGAGAAAATCGAGACTTGAAAAATTGGATTGGATGAGTTCGAATCTGACGCAAAGGAGAAAACCATCGATGACCGACTGGATGAGAGTAAAAAGGAGGCAAAGTGGAAAACTTGTAAGAAGGGGGAGATGAGCAGGCAGAGGAGCAGGTAGATGATGAGCCGTGATTGATTGGTTTTGTAGGTGAGAGTGAGGAAAGAGATAGAGAAATAGAAGGCGAAGAGAGGCATGATGAATTTTGAGTTTGAGGGTGAGGAGTGATTGGACTGGATGGAAGAAAGCAGTCATCAGCAGTAAGATAAGGCTGGTGGGCATCTGGATCCACGGCAGGAGCGAAGGTAGTGAGAGTGTTAGAACTGCCGCTGTTGTGAGCAGTGGTGCTACTGACCCCGAGCGATGCTGGATGTAAATGATGGCTGGTTGAGTTAGTACCCATGACGGTGATTAAAATGAGCTGAAGGAAAGAAGAAATGTGTGTTGTATATGATTATTGAGTCTTGTTCATTCGAACACAAAAACAGGAAGGATGTCTGGACGAAACAAAATTAAAAGACTGACAATACAAATCGGAGACAAAAAAAAATAGATTGTCGACAGCGAGATATACCTTAATGCAAGTTGACTACCATTTAAAAAAGGATTGAATTGTTTTGGGTACGGTTCGGCTGCGGAGAATTTCTGTAACTATTTCTCCGCCGCCCACCAAAACCTTGCACACAAGTGTGCACAGGTCAGACACACACACAAGCTAGCCGTAGCAAAGGCCATCCGGCAACCCCACATCTTACTACCTCCGGCATTACTTCCCATGTTAGCTTCTTACTCCGGCGTGAGGGAAACTCAGGGTACCATCACGCCTTCACAATCAATAATATCCCAGTGTTACCCACCTTCCCAACCATTAGTTTCCGGAACCACCGAAACCATATTTAGCTTCCCCCCAGATACTCAAGCTTCTACCAAGTTCTACCAATTCTCCCAAACTGTTCCCCTCTCTCAGTTGTCCGCTCACAATATCAAGACCACCTGCCGCTGGACCAACGGCGACAACACGCTGCTGATCACCACCCTCACGGATCAGCACGCGATGAACCCATCCACTATGAATGGGTTCAAAACCTCCGCTTGGGTGGCTTGCTTGCGTGCGCTTGATGGTTCGGAAATGGCGAGCAGGTCTAAATCTAAAGACGCCGCTGCCTATTGCTCACGTTATAATGTTGTACGGGGTTGTTTTTTTTTTTAGTTTTTTTTTTTGCTTGTTGCTAACTACTTATCTGGAAGCTCAAAAAGCAGTACCAGCAGGTTAAACACCTGCATAACCTATCAGGTGCCGGATGGGACCCCGACCTCTCAACGATCACCCTCCCCGTCCATACCTTGGCCAAGCTTACAACCAACAAAAGCTTGGTGGGAAAGGAACTGGTCCATTGGCGGACCCGTCCCTTCCCCCTCTATGAGACGATATCTGGCCTTGTCGACGGCCAAACCACGACCGGCGACCACACCAATTTCGGAGACGGCGTAGCTATGGAACCTCAGGTTGCTCCGTCCACGGTTATGGACTTGGCAATGGAACCCGACCATCCGACAAATATCGCGCCGGGCAGCGATGAAGAATCGGCGTCACCGGCCACATTTACTCCGTCTGCTCTCTTCACGCCCACACCGCTAGGCACTAGTTCCAAGCGCAAGAACACAGGGGGAGACATATTCTTTGAGCGCCTTGCCGCACTCACTGCGTCAATTGGCAACTCCATGGCAACCAAATCTTTGCGGGTATGTGCGGTAGAGCAGTTGCAGCGCGATGTGGAATTTATATTCGTGTTAGGTAGCGGTGGCGAAGGTGGAGAGGCATGCGGAGCAGGGAAAAGCATCGTGCAAGCTGATCAAAAGCTTTGGACGAAGGCGGAAAGTATCTGCAAAGTTAATCGCCTCAGGATATACCAAATGCGGAGAGAAAGTGGAATCTACGGTTTACGGGGGCTGAGCGGTGATGCGGATTAGGCAATCAGACGTGGGTTACTCAGGAAGGTGCTGCGGGGTAGAT
>JNCO01004667.1:0-14960 GCA_000785685.1 Uromyces viciae-fabae
TATAATATCTGGACTACTTATATCACAACTTCAAATGATATAATTATTTTCTAAATTATTAACTACTACACATTAATAATTTAAACTAATCTCAGAGACAACTACAAATTTATGAGAAAAACTAACATAGCTGTATGAAGATTTAAGTTTTTCTTCATAGGTAGAGAATGTTAAGAGAAACTTGGAGAGGAAAAAAGGATGGGAGCGGAGGAAAAATCATGGAAAAGCAACAACCTTCACAAAGTGAGGGCTGAAATTACCAAGTGGGTTTGAAATACAGTATTAAGGATCATTTCTCTCAAAATCAACCTCCCTTGTGGAAATTTTTTTTTCTCGTTTATTTTCATTTTTTCCTACTTTTTGAACTTACTTTTTTTTTCTTCACTTGCTTTCAATTTTTTATGGTATTTTCCATCTGTTGAGAAGTTTTTACTTAAAAAACCCCTTAATTAAAAATATACTTCTGGTGCTCAACTTTTATATTCAAGACCCAATATTTTATTTTTCTTTTGTTTCTCAAAACGGTTTTTTTGTGTATTTTGTGTTTTTTTTTTTTCGTCACACAATTTGCAAACCAAATGAAGATAGAAAACAATGCAATTTTTTTTTGCTTCGGATGACAAGCTTTGCCCCTCCAAGCGTTCTATCAAGGGAAGTGAGCAGCCGATTCGCTGCTGGGTGATGGGAGACTCATCAAGTCTCGCCAGTTTTATAGCGCCTGGTACCGTCGAAATCACGGGCGGTCGGAATCACAGGAAAACCACCGTCCCGTGATTTCGACGGTACAAGACACCATGTCTCATCCAGACGGGCAAGTCTAAAGCACGGTGCGGTGTTACTCCTGGTCGCAGAGTACGCCCGCCGTGTACTGTGGAAGAAATTTGAGAATTTTAGATGATATGCAACGGCTGATATCATTGATTTGGAATCTGGATTGCGCAAGTCTATCAATTATTAACTACGCGTGATAGTTATAAAATATGTATGCACCTGGTAATCATAGTGACTTTCAAGGCTGCCTGATTGATGTAAAACTTCAAGTTTTCATTTTTGCTTCAGAGAAGGAAAATAATAATTATAGTTATAATTCAGCCGAATTCATGATTAAATGTCGAAGGGGTTGATGAGAATAATGAGGAGTTGCAACGTCTAATTATAGTGGAATGGAGTACAAGAATAAAGCTTGATAAAAGGTTTTCCGACGTGTTGGTAATCGTTTTCTTCTCACCATTTTTTTATTTTTGCAATACTCTAAACCGGTGATCCCATGAAGGAACCCATCTTTTCGCCGGGAACCTGATTTTGCTCATTTTTCTTTCTGGCTCGAAATTGATTTCGGTACTGTATGCGCTCAATGGTGACGAGGATGACCATCTGGAAATCACGGTCCCGGTTTCAGTATGCAAAACAACAACAATAACAACCCCCAAGCAAAACAATAAACTCATAAAAAGGAAGAATTTTGCGACATAGTAATTACTCACCATCAACGTTACTAAAGAAGGTAATCCATAGATGAAAATCCCAAGAGGAAAAACAATCAATGATCGACCCGGTAATTGAAAGGTCGTAGTGAAAACTTGTTTTGATCGACCAGATGCAGCGATAGCCGCACTGAACCAAGGCAATCATATGTTTTAGCATTTCGCAGGTATATTGAGGAATAGTATAAAAAATGTGCATACTTTTGTTCGTGGTTGAAAGGAAAAATTATGGGAAGGTATGCCGTGTTTACTCTGCTTATGGTGGCGGAATCAAACGGTGAAGGTGGAACGATGGCCTCAATAGAAGGCGTTTGAAGACCGTTCCCAGCTAAAAAAATACTCGCAGCTGAACCAGTCTTTGAACAATTCAAATCCGGCCTAAAATCTCCCCGAGAAGATGCTACAATATATGGGTTCAGTAATTAATTAATTATGGCGGAGATGTAAGATAATAAAAAAATCACCAGCTGCATTTTGTCTTTTAAACAATCCCCATGGTTTAGAATCAACTAAGCGAGATCTTTTCATAGGCTTGTCGGTAAGGTCTATAAGATGTGACTTCAAGTTTTCTGTATCTCTACCAAGAAGCGCAGCCTCGACAGGTCTGATAGGTTCCAAATAATTTCTTTTTATGAATTTTGATGATTTGGCAGGAGAATTATCCTTCAAATTCAAGTGAAAAGTTCCAATGAGGACCATTTCTGTGTCGCCATAGGAAGCAGTGAAGTGAGGATTGGTAGGATTGATTAAATGGCTTGGATCATCAGTAGGAGCCCAAGCTGGCTGTGAGAGACGGAGGGCGCCCTTCAGACTTGTTCGTGAATATTTCTCCAAATCTTCTGCTGGATTGGCAGTGGAAAAAGAAAGCTGTAGTTGTGTGCTACTTTCCAACTCATTCACCTCGGCCCCACTCAATTCATTCAATTGGGTAACCGTTCCGAGTCTAAAAACATTTATTTGTCTTCCAATGGTTGATTCAGCATTGTCAATATAGCCAACGGAATGACACACTACGACTAAATAATAAAAATCGAAATCAGTTAAAGTTTTAGATTAGAATGAGAAACAGATGAAATCAAATACTCACTCCCCAAAGGATATCCCTCAGTTTCTCCCCAATTCCTTGCTGATTCGACACATCCCTCAGCAGCCTGGGTTAGGAATAGTGCGCTGCGTTCACGATCATTCAACGAATTTAGATTGCGCCGTGTCAAGGTTTGTTTAAGAGTTCGGGATTCGCGGTTGTTGGTAGAATCAGAAAGGGAAACTGAACAGGGATCGGAGGGGATTGCAAAATTTAAATTCCTAGTAGAGTCTGCTGACAAAACAAGGAGATTAGAGATTACATTGGAACGAAATTTTCTAAAGCTTTATTGGTCAAATGTTTGAAGTTAGATCAAGGTGTTCCTAAACTTACTAAAACCGGCTGCATTCTGTCTTGAGGCCGGTGAGAGGATCCGATCAATGTCCGAAGCCGTACCAGTGAGCTCTGACAAAGGGCCGACTGGCTGTCGTTGAGAGAAAGCCGTATGCATTAAAACGCTGAACAAGATAGTTGCGCTTATCCGAAAGCATGGTGCATCCAGAAGAAAAACCATTGGTAAAAAGGGTTAAAGGCTGCTTCAAGTGCTCATTAACATCCAACAAGAACCTTTGAAAAATCTTGAGATCTTCAGACGAATAAATACTGCGTGACCAAAAATTCTTCACAAAGCTTCTGATTGAAACCACTATTGAAAAGGAATACTTCTTCGTGAGCCTGTCACTAAGAAAGCTACTAATAGTTTGAGATACCCAAACACTTGAAAGAAAGGTAAAATGGTTTTCTATTAGTGGAATTACTGGAGACAGATTAAGCTTCTGAAACGAGCTCTGTCTATGGATTGAATGGCTTTTAGTGATGATTTGGTAAGGGAGTTGAAAGGTAAGGCGTATGGGCTGGGCTTTGAAGTACAAGACGAACTGAACTGAACGAATTAGAGAGAAAAGTGCTTTGAGTAAAAGATAGCTGACGGAGCAGTGACAGTGGCACTTCACCCTCTGAAAATGATGAACGACCCTAGACATGAAGAAGTAAAAATCATGAGTGCGATTTCTAGCTGGCCGGAGAAGTTCTCATGGCATCGGCCCGGCGTTTAGCCTTGAGCTGAGGCAAAACAATGAGGCGAAGACTTGAGGGAGGTGGAGAGGAAAATAGGCAAGTCAAAGTACTTTGGGACTAGATAAGACAGTTGCAATGTCCAGGCTTATCGTGACCTTGGTGCTCAAGGCGATTGAACTTCCGTTGTGCAATGAATTACAACCACCGTTGTGAAGACCGAGGCAGGCAGTGGGCAAGCTTGCTGAAAATCTCGGATGGACCATCACGGGCCGTAATTGAGCATCACAACTTCTTCGCAAAGAATTTAACACCAGAATCAAGCCTCTAGATCTTCCCCAGAGTCTTTATTTACGAAACTTGGAACAAATCAGTCTCATCCTATGTCGTGCAAAGACCTACGTTTTTTGCCCTTGTTTTTGAGTAACTGGGAAACGTTCATCTGACATATTCAGATCTCTCATAGTAGAGGAAAAACAGTCTTCAGTCTAGGTCTTCGCCCCATTCTCATGGACAACCAGAACTGGCATCTATTTTTCATCACAAAGATGATATGGATCGTTGTTTTCCGCCTTTACCGGAGTAGTATGAGTTTAATCATCAATTAAGATATCGATCATATCATATTTTGAAAATTATAAAAAAAAGAACAGGCACTTTTTAATCACCACAAGCTCAGACTTCGTTAGTAGTAATTATAATTGCTGGGGAAGGATTCAGAGACAGTGCAGTAAGACTTCCAAAATCTCACCATGTGCATTGCGCAAGGGGTTTTCTTGCCCTAGTGGCACCAAATCCAAAGTGTCTTTAGTCTTCTTACAAGTCACAGCGTTATTAGAGTATTTACCCAAATAATCAATCTTTTATTGCATTTTTCGATCTCTGTCGATTATGACAGCGACGTACAGAAATAGTAGCCATAAAAGGACAAATTAGACGTCAAGACTACATGTTTAACAGGCTTGGTCTTTAGATGAGTCCAATCATCATGAATTGAGAAGTGAAAGAGATAGATGAAACGTGCATTATCAATGACCAAGCTCTATTGAAACCTTAGAATCATAACTGCATACTCTCAGGTGGGTTGATATTACTTCAGATGCCTCTGAGGACCTAGGTGATCCACAATTTTGTCTGTTGCAACTCTGGTTGAATCCCGCCCGGCTCGCTGTTTGATCCATACGCTGATCCAATCAACCAGCATATCGATCTCGCCATCCTGATCCCAGTTATGTTTTGCGCCTTCGATCAATACTAAATCAACAGATGTACTAATGTTCGAATTACGAATTCGTTCGTCTAGCTTATGTGAGTGTTGCACGGCTACTGTGCCATCACTGCGACCGTGAAATAATAAAACTTGACAGTTTTCAGGTAGATTTCCGACGCATTCTAACGATATATTCTTCACTTTTTCGATTTCTGCTGCCGTCACGATGTAGTCTCTTCGCTCAGAATCTTCTGGACCAGCACGGTATCGTAGCCACACGAATTGTCCTTCACTCTCTAGTTGGGCTTGCTGCTCTGGGGTAAAACGTGAAAGTCCGACATCGGATGTGTCATAACGAGCTGAGAGGGATATCAATAGTGGTGGTCGATCCACTTTGTCGTACAACTGGGGCTGCTTGATGATCTTTTGGAATTGAGTTTGGGAGGCATAGCAGAACTCAACCGCTGCACCTTTCGAGTGTCCAATGATAGCAATAACTTGGTTAAGAGGAGGGCTGAATGTGACCTTGATGTATTCGATAATCTCCACTAAATCATTGACCTCTTGCTTCGTGAGCAAGTTACCACGCGGTTTCGTCAGAACTTCGCCATGTGGTTTATATTTATCCACGAGACTTACATGAACATTAGACCAACCAGTCCTTCCACTACTCTCACCCATTCCTCGAGCATCATAAGTCAGGGTTGAGTAAGCAAGCTTAGAAAACAACTCGCTACATGGACCCCGTCGAGAACTATGTAATCGACCGTGCAGCAGGATGATAAGCCCTGAGAGCAACGGGGCAGGATGACACTAAGGATGAATGTCAGTGTAAAACAGAAAAGCAGTAATCGGAACTCCTCATCAGAACGAGCACTCACTCGAATAGACGCCGAGATGGTTACCCCATCAGACAAAGTTACGATGTGTCTTGCGATTGAAGCCATCAAAATATCAGCAATCCGACCCGATCCGACATATAAAATTCAGTGTAAAACAGATGTCGGGGAAGCCCCGAGACGAAGGTCTGTCTTCAATACACCTTCGGGAGAGGGTGTAGAAATTCTTGCAGCTCTTTTTTTCACAGAAAACTAGCCCTCGTGGGAATAAATCCGAGAAGGCAATATAAGGGTCTCTTAAATTTTGGGCAAAAAATGGTGCATGTAAAAACAACTTTGTTTGCTTTTCTGCTGCTAAAACTTTTATCGCATAGTCCATCAAGTACATGTAAAAAAAGTTTTAAAAGATATTTTCACCATTAACCATTGTTTTTTTACTTTTTATTTGATTTTGTTTACTCTCCCAATTATTTCGCTAAAAGGCTCTCAAAGTGAAGGAGGGGTGGTTAGTAATTTAAAGAGACTGAAAGTATCTTTTAGTACTTAATTCTTACTTGTTCCTGAGTTCAAAGCCCAGCACATTCAAGGCTTGACCTGGTGAAAAAAACATCACCCTTGTTGTATTTTTATATATGTTTTGTTTTGTTTTGAATGAACACTTGTTTTTTGATTGCTATGAAAAAAAAGGGATGATGTTTAAATGTTTTGTGCTGTATTTTTTTGTTTTTGCAGAGGAGAATCTGGAGTGGGGCTGGGTTGTCTCTGCCTTGATAACAGCTGCTGGAACCAACCTTGCCATTTCATGCATTTGAATGGGTTTTGACAGTTCTGCTCAAAAAATTGAGGCTACCTATCATGCAGATTTCAAGATTTTTATGCCCAAACCAATACAAAACTTTTGATAAAATCAAAACAAAACCCTGGGTTGAACTGGTAAGCCTACTCTGGGATTACATTCAGCTGGACAGTTCAAACTGGGTCTGACAGGACTCAGGGTTGACAATTTTTGAAGATTATTAATAATTTACATAGGACTTCCACAGCTGGAATGCCATACTTGCTTGTTGATGTCTACAAAAACCTGAAAACCTGGAAGAGATTGTGTGAAGGGATCAATTTCTGCTCCACTATTGGGCAAAAGAAACAGAGAAATAAAAACAAATAGGAAACTCACCTGGAAGAGATAGTGTGAATGGGATGAGAAAAGAGCTTGTTACACTATCACATCACGGTAAAAGTACATCCAGTGACCGGTTCACAGATGATATGCCAGTGAAACAGAGAAAAAAGAAAAAGGAAACTGAAGCAGAAAGAAGACATGTCATGGGCAAGACAACAAAGCTGGAAGCACAGAAACACGCAAACT
Source organism: Uromyces viciae-fabae (assembly GCA_000785685.1). NCBI lineage: Eukaryota > Fungi > Basidiomycota > Pucciniomycetes > Pucciniales > Pucciniaceae > Uromyces > Uromyces viciae-fabae. The sequence continues at coordinate 6,998 of JNCO01004667.1, forward strand.
CAACGAAAATTACTGAATACAAAATTTCTGCTATTGCTGTTGTGGAAATCTTGTATACACAATGGGGAGGCACTCAAGTGTTGTATACAACATTAGGGACCCCCTATTTTACTGTACACAACATTTGAATTGTCATATACATTAAAAAAATGGGGCTCACCGCAAAAAATCTTGCTTTACTGTCACCAGTTGACATGTAGTAACTTGAGTGACAACTCAAGTCTTACTTGAAGCTCACTTGGATGCACATTCACTGTGCATTCAAATTAAACCTTAAGGAAGAACAAGGGAAAGGTTGGAATATGCTGCAGTACATGTCAACTGCAGGAAGCTCCAAGAGATTTTTTTGCAGTGGGGGGTCCCCAATCTTGCGTACAACATTTCAGGGCTGTGCCAATGTTGTTTATGAAATGTACATGATAATGGTATGGAGTATTTAGTGTGGCCCTTAATTTTTAATTGGCTTTCAGTTAAGCCAATGAAAAAGTCACTATAATGCCCCAAACTTCCTTTTCACTACCCCTCCTGGGGGTGTTACAAACTTTTTTGGTTTGGAAAAAAAAATGTAGTTTTTTTCTGTCTTTTTCTGTTTTTTTTCTGTCTTTTTCTGTTTTTTTGTGCCTTTTCCTGTTTTTTTCTGCCTTTTCCTGTTTTTTTCTGCCTTTTCCTGTTTGTTTCTTGTTTTCTGATGATTCTTTTTCTGTTTTTTTCTGCCTTTTCCTGTTTTTTTCTGCCTTTTCCTGTTTTTTTCTGCCTTTTCCTGTTTGTTTCTTGTTTTCTGATGATATGGGGTAGTTACTTTTGATTTTTGGATATTCTTTATAATCCTTCCCTTATTTTAAGTCCGCGTTAATGGATGTGTCCATCATTACTGGATAAACATCCTGTTTTTTTGTATTCTTTTTTGAGTTATCACTTCTAAATACATAGTACATACACTATAAGTCAATAGTATATCAATATCACGGCATAATATGTAGTTACAACCTGGTTTTCCAAATGTGGGAGCAAAAAATAGCAACTTTTTTGAGACAATGCACAGAGTTGTAGATGATAGTTTCTAGCTCTACTACTTCCATAGAGCCTAGAAATGTGCATTAAGACGTGTACAAGTATTTTTCAAGCAGTCAACATTTGCTGAAAAAGGTCTTTTTTTGTGGGCAAGGGTTATTCAAAAAGTGGTACTGTGGGGCACTGTATGTACTTCATCAGGAAATCATTTAACTTTTCATTGGTTTTCAGTTGAACAAATGAAAAATTGAATTTCTCATCAGAAGAAACATTAAATTTGTCATTGGGTTCACCAAGAACCAATGAAAAAAAAATCAACAAACTAAATTTTGGAGAGAACAGGTGCATGTATTAGAATTTTGAAAAAACTAAATGTAAAAACAACTTTTTTTTTGCTTCACCATGGCCAAAAGCTTTATTATGTAGTGCAATGAGGTTGAAGCATATGTAAGTATATGTAACAAAAGTTTCAACACATCCATCACCCATGAATTATTTTTAATATTTTTTATTTGCTTTTTTACACTCACTAGAGAGAGAGTACCACCCCAATGTTATTAAAGACAGCTGTGAAGGAAATCAAAGAAAGTCAATGAGATGGTTCCAATCTATAGTACTCCTCCAGTGGCAAAAAAACATGAAAAATAGTTCAAATCTATGGATATATTATGGATATATATATATGGAAATATTTTGTACTTTCAACAAAAAAAAGAATTTACAAATTTACAAAAAAACTACAACTAATTAAAGGTTTTCAATTAAAATGACTATAATGATGACTCAGGTAAGATAAAAACCATTGGACATGCAAGAAAGTAGAATTTGTTGGATGCAATTGTTGTTCAACGGCGGAAAAGAGGATAGAAAACTGATATCATTTCAAGAACATCCTACTCCTTATCATGATACGGTAGTAATGAAAACAAAGGAGAGGGAAAAAGACTCAACCGGAAAAGAGAATTAATGAAACTATGAATTTGAAGATAAGAGTCCCAAAGGAAGGGGTAGACAAAACAAAATCAATGAAATGTGATGGTTTTTAGTGAAATTTCATCAGACCTGGTGAACGTTTCATTTGTGACTTAACAGGTAGTCTAGAGGATGCTCCGGTTGAGGCAGAGGTAGATAAAGATTGGCTTGTAAGCAATGAAGAGGCCGTGGATACACTTGTTGACAATGGCGGTCGTTCAATCCGGTTAGATGATGAAGGATATGAGATGATTGGAGACAAGAGTCGATTGGAGGAGGGATCACAAGTATTAACAGACGATGCAGCGGGGTGCGAACTATCCGAAAGAAGTGTAGACAACGTGGATGGATAATTCGAAGATGCCCCGGATGTTATAGTAGATGTGGTAGAAGCTTGGGAAGAAAATTTTGATGGCTTATTGTTTATCGGGCGGTTTTGTCGCCCAGGTAAACGTGTTCCAACTGGCTTGGTGCGCTGATTATCCTCACTATCACTTTCGGGTATCTCTTTTTTTTCGACTTCATCCTCTTCCACCACTAGCGCAGCACGCTTAGCTGCAATCTGCAGTCGCAGCAATTCAGCCTGCAATAAAATTAAATCAATCAGCGAGTCTCATGGTGCAAACACGATGGTAAAAAAAAGTTTGCTTACCCATGCTGGTAATGGTTGAATGTTGCCTACGAGCGGCTTGAGCACATTTTTCCAACGCTTGAAGTCAGCGTGATTGTCGGCATGAAACAAGATTTCAGATCCGTCTTTGAAAAGTAGTCGAAAAGTGAAGGGGGGTAATATTTCTCCATGGTCACTGATGGAACTTAACTTTGGCTGTTCATTCTCATCAATACCAGAATTTCCACAATCTTGAAGTGATATCACTTCTGTCAATCGGATCTCTGCCGAGATTTTTTTCATAATGTCGTTGTAAGCGAAAAGAGATCCACCAATTGCTTTAAAGGTTCTCCGCTTCCACGTCTAAAGAAAGGATTATATTAGCTAATGATCATCACTATAAAAGGTGCATGTGATAAGCTCACCGAGCAATCAGCGCCTAATTGACTTAGCACTCCTTCATGCCACACCTGCTGCCACCACTCTGCTATTTGTAGACCTTTCAGACATTCCGAGCCCGAATTGGGAAACGTTGTGTTCGGCAGTTTGGGAATTGGGGGAAGCAAAAGGAACTCCAGATTGACATGACCGATTGGACCAGCAAATGTTCGCCTCATTTGCATTTCAGCCTTCACAGGATCTTCCAAAGCTGACATGCAAGGTACCACTGCGACCTTCCAAGCACCCAAAGACTCGCGAGCATATTTTTCAAAATTGACCAAGGCCGTAGCAAGTAAATGATTACGATTAAGCAGAGCGACAAGTGGATTCAAGGTTCGCTGCGTGGCCAACTGACGGGTCAGCGTATCTTTCTCACGTCGTAACTGCCGTTCTTTTTCTTGTAGCAGCTGCTGTTGGTGCTTTGAATTACGCTTCGAGGACGCTCCCAGAAATCCAAATAAACGTTTTGGGCTTGTAGGAACAGGTGGGGGTATGGACTGAGATGGCAGCCGAGGTGGTGATGGTGGCTGGGGCGGAAGAGGTGGCTTGAGATGTGCATTTTGCGGCTCATTCAGCGGGACGCTAAAGGCTAGCTTAAACTCCAGTTTATTAGCCCGTACAAGTTCAAATTCCACCCCAATGTTGACTTCAGGCTCCAGCTTGTAAAACGGTGTTTTCACTTGGTGCAGACCGTTATCAATCATAACCTGAAAATGAGCGGGGGGGTGGGATAAAGGCACTCCACGCAAAACTAATTTGGTGACTGAAAAAACAAGTTACCCGAGTTAGATGATTCAATTACAATAGGACCCATATAAAGTGACCTGAGATTAATTACTTTTTACGAAAACTCGACCGATCTTGCTGACGTTTTCGTTTTGGGTCCAAAACTCTTTCAACTGTGCTGCGTGTTGATTGATATCGGAAACTTTCCTCACTTTACGCCAGTTTTGATTTGCCGCAACATCACCAGCTGCACCTGCAGTCACAGTATGATCGGACGCAACGACAACTTCATCTGATTCATAGACGTTATATGATCTCTGTATGAGCAAATAAAACACCAGTTAAATCGGATGAGCGATATCCTGAACGCAGAGTTCAAACAAAATGTTAACTGTTGACAGCTACTCACAAGATTGTTGGCTTTCTTCATCACTTGATTGAGCGGATCTTGCAGATCGGCTTTGGTCAATGCGGGATGAATGGAATTGTAAAGTAAGCCTGATGTAATTTTGGATGTTCTATCTAAAGCCACCGAGTGTCGTTTTAAGGGAGTGGACTGATTACAAATTAACCATAGGGTTTAGCTCGTGAGATGCATTTCAATCCAATGACAATGTGATTGCAAGCTTACTTTCACTGCGGCTTTGGCACCAGAGCCGGTACCTGTTTCTTGCAAATCAGCGCCTCCCGTTGAGAGACTACGTCTCCTACGACCAGCACCTTTAACCATTATCAACTTACTCGGCAAACAGTTTGCCTCGGGAGAATCTGCAAAGTAGGGCTTCGAAACTGAGGCTGAAGAATTGGGTGATTTACCATCGCCCAAAGCTTGGAACCCGCGTGCTAGTTTATCCAGCCCACTTGAAATGGTTCCTGTTTCTTCAGACTCAAGCTTTACCTCTGCGATGGCGGGATCATCATGAGTCGGGCCAGCCAATTTTACTTGTTGAGCTCTAATAGGGGGTCGGGCCAGGATCTCTGTTACAGGGCCTATAGTTGATGTAGAGCGCGTATCTGAATCTTGCGATATCTCAGCAGGAAGCTCCAACTTTTCTTCCTCACCGTTGAACCCAAGCTTGTGAATTGATGCTGAGTGTGACATTTGTCCACGTGACAAACATCCCGAGGCGACATCCACCGATTCATCTCCCGATTTCACAGCTCCTTCTCGATCTCGCATTCGATCATGAATCTTCTGGCGAGTTATCCTTGGCCTAGTTCCACCAGGGCTATTTAGAATACTGTCACATCCGGCGTCAGACTCGGAAGTCAGACTTACAGAAGCAGGCCGAACCCAAGAGGTACCAGAGTGAGGAAGCTGACTGGATGGATGAAACGGTGAGCTGTGGGGCACGTCAGGCAGGTTGTATGCGGAGGGAGTGGGAGTTGGGAAAATAGAGCGCGCGTCCTGCACGATTGGAGGACTAGAAGATGCGGGTGGAGGCTGGGGTAAGGGACGGCGAGGGCTGGTGTGTATAGCTGTCGGTAGATTGTCTTCTACCTCAATTTGAGCCGTAGGTGACGCAGGACTTGTGTGCGGTGATGCAGGATTGGGGTCGGGTAGCTGATCGGTAAAGGAGGCGCGAGGGGTAGAAGATCGCATCGCTTGGCCGGAATTTGAGTGGATACTATTCAGAGATTGTACCTCAAGTGTTGATGATTCAAGGATTGAGGATATCATAGAGGCTTCATCAACTAAAAAGTACATGTAACGTGAGCAATACAATCATCATGCATAGGCATCCACACAAAAGCTCACAGAGAGTGTCATCAAGCCCTAAACTGGGCAAAGAGATAGGCTCGAATGGTACGGCTTGAACAGGGGTTGTATTTGTGACTGGCGGATTACTTGATTCCATTTCATTATTGACAGCAGCAGGAGAAGGGTGAATGAAAGGGAAACGTGAGGGCTTCGCATCACTATTCATCGTCAGCTCTTCGGGAGGTTCCTCAATAGTATTATCAATTTGTACCGCAATGGCACAATCTCGAATGTCCTCAATGGCACAATCTTGAGTGTCCTCAATAGCCCGATCTTGAATGTCCTCAATAACAGAATCTTCAATGTCCTCACCGTCGGATTGAATCTTTGCAATTGAGTTTTGATCATCTGCACCAACATCTGCTACCAATGTAGTAGCCCACGGCCGGATTGGTTGTGTAGCCACATGACCTGCCAAGTCAGGAGAAGTTAGCAGCTCGTTGACCATCTGTTCCACAGGGTCCAGTTCACCCGAGTAGTTATTTGTAACACAGGGTGGATCGTTGGAAGAGATTGAAAGGTGGATTGAATCCTCTGGCTCGCTGTGAGCAGTAGCTGATTTGGTCGCCTCTGATTCTTCGTGGACAATGATAGAAGCATTAGACTGATCAAGCGTTTCTGGCTCGTCTTGAAGTGATAAATTATGCCAGGTAGGAGCATAGTGACCAGAGGCGCTTGTAGAGTGCACTACACGAGACGAACTTTGAACAGTTTGTGGCGGCTGAGAATCATAACAAGAGGCAACAAAAACGTCATTTGGCGAGCGATAAGGAACAGTCGCGTCAAGATCAGAACTTGAATCTGATATATCCTCGGCATTAGCATCGCAAATGGGTGGAACCGAATCCAATGAGGAAGCGGCGCTGCTGCGTCGCCATTCTTCATCCCGCTCAAATTCTAGTACATCTTCACCACCCCAAGTGACTGTTTTTCTACGTTCACGTCGCCTATTCGTGGAGCTCAACGCAGATGGAGCACGACGAACTAGATTACTGGTTTCAGATTCAGACGCGTAGTAGCGATGCTGGGGTGAATGGGGCGGAGTGAAGCTTCGGGGACCACCAAGTCGCTGGATCTTCAAAACTCCATTAGTTGCTCCTGTGGGACGCGGGACAAACGTGGGTCTAGCATTTTCAGAAGAGGGTGTGCCAGGAGCAATGTCTGAGTCGTGAGAGGAAGCTTCGTCAGCTTCGGAGGAATGCGCAATTGGCGCGGCAGAAAGTGAAGGTGAAGAGTGCCGATCCAAACTTTCAGCGCGGCGGGAAACAACAAGTTTGTTAGGTGGCACGGAGGAACTGTATGCTTTGAATGGAGATGAAGTGACTAGAGCATTACGCGTGAGGGCATTGAACGCAAGGCTTTGACGAGGCGGGCGAGCCTTTTGGTACGAATTTTGATGATCTATGGCTTGTGAAGGTGGGGAGGACGCTGGCAGATTAGGAGGTGGCCGAGGGGGGACCGGCAAATTCTCATCAGTTTTGCGCTTAATGCCTTGAGGAGTCGCCTTGAGCAGGGGGCGAGCATGGGTAGCCGAAGATTTTGTATCAGTGGATGATAAAACGTGAGATGCAATGCCGAGGCCCTTTAAAGCAGATGCCATTTGACTTTGAGTTCCGGGAATACGTTGAGGAGTAAAGGAAGTGCGGGAGCCTGGGGTTAGCTGTGAGCTTGACGACGGCTTGCAGTTGTTTGTAATGGTGGTAGACTGGATGGGAGTCGAAGGTGCTGTCGATTTGAAAATTGATGATGAAACTAAACTAGCTTGACCCAACCGCTTGAATGCCTCACTCTGCCTTGGAGCAGCGGCTGAAGAATGTAAATGCTGAGGACCACCGGGATCTACGGGAATTTCGGATGATGGAGCGAACAACAGACCGATGGGTCAGGACACATTCAAACACTAAGACTGATGAAATATTGAACAATGGTGAAAATAAATAAAAAAAGTATGAATTTGCCAACCGGAATCTTTGTCATTCTCGTCCTGATCGACGGTCGACCGAGTAGGGGTGGGCTTTGAGGAAGAAATTTTGCTGGAAAGTTCGCGAGGGGTGGTAATCCCTGAATTGGAAGTCATTGAACCAGTGTGAATCGATGAGGGTGTTTGGGAGAACGCAGAGGTAGGTTTATTGAGAATTGTTGGATCATAGGCTCGCATAGCCACATGTATCAAAATGAAGAATTGAGAACTTGGGCAAACCAGACGTCAGTGCACTATGTAATTCTGGAGGAGGCGCTCAGACCCAAGTTGAATCTGAAGCAAGTGCGCATAAGATGAAACACGGCAAAAAAAATTGAAACAAGGAGGTGATCAGAAAAGATGCGGGCGAGTGTCAATAAATTGAAACAAGATAAACAATTCAGACGAAGCCTGTTGAAAAGTACCAATGATCATTCGTACGTCAATGAGCTCAAATCTTGTCTACACTTCTAGCGACGTT
>JNCO01004672.1:0-14949 GCA_000785685.1 Uromyces viciae-fabae
TACTTATTTTATTGTTTTATAATAATATTTTTAGTTCTAAAAAATATTATTTATTTTTTTATCTGCTATTTGTTAGTTGGCTCTAACATAGTAGCCAGCTGACACATTAGAAAGATAAAGCTGCTTGAAAGCTCTTTTCTTGAGTAATCTGAGGACTGATTGGCTTTCCTTGTCAGGGAACCTCTCCTCAGATTGTTTGAGGATTGCTAAGTGAGCCGCTGCTCCCTTGATATCAGATTTCTTCTTCTCCAATTCAAATATTTTTTCCACAAGTTTGTTTTGAAGTCTTCCTATCATGTTGTTCTAAATCATTATGGTCAATATTTCAAAAGCAATACTATTGTCTTCTTGGGTTTCTTGGTGTTTTTTGTTTTGAGGATTTGAATCCTTCAGGCCTAGTTAAATTGGAACTTGCAATATTGTATGGTTTAGGAAAAAATCTATCAATAATTGAGCTAGCAGTTGGAGTTTGAGCAAAATTATTGGATGTAGTTGGTAAGTCACACTATTTTTAATGGTATTGTAAAACCTCCCAAGCCAATTCAAACTTGAACACTTGACCTTGGCTTTGCTGACTATAGAGCTCTTTGGTTTGTCTCATCCAGTCCTTTGGGTTGCTTCCACTCGGAGGGTGCCATTCAATAAATCAATAGATGGCTGAAAATTTTAGCGCGGCCATATTCAAGTTGGCCCAACTGTTTTTTTTTTTAAAAAAAATAAATAAACAAGTCATGAGTGAAGGTAAGAATTTGGAATGGAAGAAAATAAGATTGATACCATGTTCTGATGGTTTCCAAGTCATAATGAACACCACTTGAATGCCACTTATAATCCTCCTAAACTCACTTGAAAAACATCAGACTGGTCTGTTTGTTTGCAAATTCAGGATCCTTGCTAATATGAAGCCATGATTGGGCCAACTTCTCTTCTTCTTGTGGAGTCCAGTTGGCTGCACATTTCCTCTTTTGAAGGGGTTGGACCAGGCTCAAACATGGGAGGTTTGGAAGATGCCATTTGGGATTTAAATTGAAAGAATAATGGTTAGTTTTTATATCCTGAAGGCAGAACTGAATACTATCTGATTAAATATAATTTAATGATTACAGATAATTCATCAGCAGAAATTGGGGGACACCTGCCACCAGTCGACATGCAGGTATCTCAGTTGCTACTGTTTTTCTTTGAAGCATACAATAATCATCACTGATGCACAGTCACTGTGCAAGATGCACGGTGACTGTGCATTGAAGTTACATTGCAATAATCAATCAGTAAGATTTAAGTAAGAATACAAGTAGTTTGAAAGTTACCACATGACAACTGCCAGCAGGTCTCCTCCCATTTCTGCTGGTGATTGTTTCTAATAATTTAATTGAATAAGATACAGACAATAATATAGAAAAGAGAAGAAGACAAAAATACAAGTAATCAATAATAAGATTGTTTAGTACTCTTCAATAAAGGCTTTTATTAAGAAGATTGAATATAATATGATTGATAAGTATATAAGATAATTTCTGAGGATTACAATGTAAAATAATGATCAGACATATTTTAGTTTGCTTTGGGAAGCTAAAATTCTGAAACCGAAAAATCAAAAAGATTACTCGAAGAAATGATTCTTTAGAAATTGTGTCGAAGCAATCTCACACTATCGCTCGGTTTGTGACATCTGATCAAGTTTGGCTGAATTGGAAGTGTAATTTCAACTCTAGAATCTTTACAGTAAAGCTATGTAATTTGTAAGCTTTTGACTGATAGGAAGGAGAACTTAGTTGACATCAAAAAATCAAGTTTAGCATTCAGAATAAGTAAAGAAATCTAGGTGATGCGAAGTCCTCCGTTATCAATGATGATAAACACGAATGAATGATAAAAAGCGGAATTAACAACTGCAAGAACTTCGAAAGTATGTTTAAGTATGTTTACAAGGATGAGATGAAAACATAGAAATACCCGGATTTAGTAATGGAAGAAGTTTGTGGAGGAGGAATAAGAACAACAAACATTAAAAATAGAAAACAAGTAAAAAAAATGAAACAGGACAATTCAAATAAAAAAAAAACTCGAGTTTCCCGCTGTCCAAATTATGAAGGAATGAAAACAATAATGTGAGTCTATTGAGCACTCCAGATAATGTCTAGAAAGAAGAAGAAAAAACAAAATTATAGTTCCTTAGAATTATTCTTAGGGTCAACAATTTCAAACAAAACAAAATCAAACACTTCTTTTTCAAGAACACTAGCATATTCGCCACTTATCAAATCGTTTTCACCATTCGGTTGTTGCTTGCCAGACTTTTTGTTATCTCTCAAGCGATTGACATTAGATTCGAGTGAATAAAAAAATGAATTCAATTGATTAAGGACTTTTTTCCAATGCTTTGGCTCCGGTTTAACGACGATTGTACAATAGTGCGCTGGTAATCCATACCTGAGTAGTGACTCAATGTATGTTTGAATAACTTTCAAATGAACAATCACTTGGAAAGTATCTGAGAAATTTATTCGAGACAGCCTCAATAGCTCGGACTGCATAGGAACACATATATAAATAATAATTCAAACTTTATTATGCAAAAAAAAAAAAAAAAAAAAAAAAAACGTGTTCGATTTTAGATTTTTCTATTTCACCTTCATCATAAACGAAATCCCGCACTACAAATTTCTTCTCACGGCATTTTTGTGAATATTCTTCTTTATTTTTTTTGAACACAGTAACATTGAAGAGTGTATAATCTTCATCTTGAGCTAATTTTGTTGATGACCTTGGTACGACTAGCGGCGTTAGTCTCTCGTATGAATTGATCCATTCCTTAACGTTATTACTATCAAGAGAAAAAAATAAGAAGAGCAAAACCATCAGAAAGCTCGAAGACAAAATCAAATAAGATTAGGTGAAGTATAATTAAAGAAGAACAAACTTGGGCACTGCAACGAGTAATGTGACTAAGAATTCCGAATCAGTAGAAACAAAATTTTCCTTGGTCACCACATCTACTAGACTCTTAACCGACAGATTGCCGCTAAGATAAGGGAGGGGGGGGGATAAGTTCCAAGTCTGACCAGCTAACAAGATCTAGTTAAAAATAGGCTCTCACGTTCTCTTCCGGATCGAGGCACTGGCCTGAGCTTTTGCTTGATTGTAGCTGGCTAATTTGAGTTTATGCGAGTTATCGATTGAAGTGACTTCTTTAATTAAAGAATCTACCAAATCTTCCAATTTTCGATTTTCCACTCTGTTATACTTTCCCCGGTTCCATTCCCAGTTTTTAAACAAATAAGATTCATGAGACTTTCCATCTTCCATCATAAAATCATCATTTAAGTTTTGTATTTCGTTATCATTAGAATTTGTGTTTGTTTTCTTGCGCAGCAAGGCGGATGGCTTTGAGTTTACGAGAAGTTTGAGAGATTCTACAATTTTTTGTAGTGTCTGGTTTGTTGCAGCTTCAGCTTTGGAGAGATTTTCAGAAAGACTGATCAGAGTAGATAGTGGCGGGACCTAAAATAATGAAGGAAAGCCTATCAGCTACTACCCTTAATTAATACTATGGAGGTTGGAGATCAATTATGATGTTTACCTTGAACTCAGGTAGAATTAGTTGGGCCAATGGAGTAGATATCGATTCATTGATTGTGGTAATACGAGAAAGCCTTTCTGATAGTTCGGATACTGATTCTTCTGAGTCTGTTAATAAAAGTGGTAGTGAGATTAATAAGGAGTAGGCAAATGAAAATTTGGAGGTGGAAGTGAGAGTACCTGGTCTGAAGGAAATAACCCAAAATGAGTTTGGGTTAGGCATGGGTGATTGAGTTATTGTTGATTTGGTTGAATTTAGAAAACAAGTTTTGCTTTAATTTGATTGAATTTGGTCAAAACGATGACGAAGGTTCAAGAGATACACACGGGGACCCTACCCTCATTGGACCGAGGCTAAAAATTATTTCTTTTTTTTTTTTTTTTAACGTGCTACGTAAATTGATGTGTACAAGTCAAGTAAATAATAATATTGAGATACAAGATTACACTGCTGATTATGCGTAAGTAGATAAGAAAAATCTGTTCATTTGGTGTATTGGAGATAAAAGGATGTAAAAAAGAAAAAGAAAAACACCTCAAAATTAAAAATTAAAAAATAAAAAAGGAAATCTACCTCTTTTGAACTGGATACGGCTAGAATTTCTAATAAACTGACTACCTACATTCCCTGGATGTAGTGATTTTATTCTTCAGAATTTGCGGGAATATGCACCCCTATTAAGCTGGTCAGACTTGATAGCAAAGAGTTTTTGTGGCCAACAAAACCAGAATAAAAGAAATTTCAGTTGTCCCCAGTCCTTAACCACTTAGAAAATAATTTTCTAAGAATAATACATGAAAGTATTTCACAAGTAAAAAATAAATATGTTGAGTGTTTGTTTATCATTTATTTTTTTATTTTCTCAAGAAAGATTAAAGAAAAGATGAGAGAGTTAAAGGAACTTTGTTCAAATAAATGTGATGATTAAGTGCTAGAGCATTATTTTGTTAAAAAAAAGTATATTTTGTATTTTTTTTTTTTTTGATAATTTTGAAGTTTCTAAAATCTTCCTGTGGTGAATACATAGTTTCTGAGAATTTCAAAGCATTGAGGTGAGTCAAGAATTAAATATTGTAATGAATAGTAATTGATTCTATGTATTTTGTTTTCTCATTGATGCTTGTCTGAAAATTTTGTGTTGACATATTTGTTGCAAGATATGATTGAATGGTGAGCTGATTCCATTTGATTGAAAAAATTGCACTTGCAGGAGTCTATGGCTTTTATTCTAAATAAAAAATCATTTAATGGAGAATGAGTTGATAGGAACTCATGAAATTTTTCAAAAACATTTCTTGTAGTTTGAAAATTTCTGAGAAATTTTTTTCTGGAGGAGTTTCAAGTATAAAATTATTTCTGATAATTATTTCTTACTTTTTTTTTTTTTTTTTTTTTTTTCTAAAGATAGATGATTTTAGTGAACTGTACAATGTAGAGAAATTGGGTCAAATTAATCATCACAAGTTTGTTGTGAAATTGAATCAATCTCTTAATTTTCTTTCATGTTGCAATTTCCTGGCAACCAATAAAGATAAAGTTGAGAATGAATTTTTTTCGAATGATTGTAATCATCAACTTTTCTATTTTTTTCCTTGATCTTTTTCAAATTTTTTCAAAAAAATAAATAAATAATAAATCAATCACAATTTATTCAAGATCATCAAAACAATCATCAACACTTATATTTCTCTTTTTTTTTTTTTCCTTTTTCCAATTTTTTCCTTTTTTCTTTTTTTTTTTCTTTTTGTATCTTAATCTAATCAAAACACACATTAAATACATCTGCTGCTGACATCAAAATAAATTTAATTTTGGTTTATTTTTGTTGTACATGGTGGGTAAGGGCTATGGACAACCAGAAACATGGGTTATCTGACTTTCTGGCCACAAAAAATAAGTTGGTATATATAGCCTGACCAACTATATAGGGACCCCCCATTAGCTCATACTCTGCTGAATAAAATCTTGCATTCAGGGCCAGCCCAGAGTGTAGGGAGTTAGTTTATTCATGTTTCTAACTGTACAAAGCTTAAAAGAGGAGGATTTCTTTTATTCTTTTTATTTCAATCAAAAATATTTTTCATTTTTTCCAATTTTTTCATTTTTTCCAATTTTTTCCAACATTCCTACAAAAGATTTTTCAAATCAATTACTCAAACAGCAGCAGAGTAGTTTAAACATTTTCATGCTTAGTTGTAATTCACAAGTGCGCAATTGTGAAATCAAATTTCCCTTTTAAAAAAAATAGAAAATAATAATAATAAAATTAAAAATAGTCAAAATAAGTATTAAGAATTAAAATAAAATTATAATATCAAAATCATTATTAGTCAATAAAATTCATTACCATTTAAAATAAAATAAAAATATTAAATCACAATTAACAGCAAAACTGATTCTGCCTTCAGGTGATTAAAATTTTAATAAAAATAAAAATATGTTTAAATTGTTCTTTATCCTTCAGTTGCCTATAATTTTGACACCCACATGGTACCCCTTGTTAAATTTCTTGTCTTTTTTTATTTTTCATTTAATTTGTAAAGATAATGTTAATTTAAAGGATATTTAACTGAAGAAAGTCAAAAAAAAAACAAAAAAAAAGAATCAAATTTGTTATCATGTTGACTAAATTAACTTGAATTTATTAATTAAGAATGTCATCCTCTTCTCCACTAGAAGACACCTTCCAACTTCATCAACAACTAAAAAATAATAGAAATCATAATAACATGACCATCTCATCCAAAAACAAACAAACACCCATCCTCAAAATCATTTGCAATTCTAACTCTCAACAACCTTTCCCCGAAAGAACTCTCAAACTGTAACGTATCATATTATAATCAATCAATCAATCAATCAATTATTTCTTTCATAGCAGCTCATTCCTTTCTTTACAGTGATCCTACTGGTCAACCTACCCTGATCGGAAGAGCCTCTACCTCCGATCCAGATAAAGAATTAAAGAATTCAACTACCTCTGCCAATCCTGAAAATGCAAAGTTTATATGCTCCGTCATGAGCAGAACTCATGCTCAACTCACTTGGATCAACAATCGAGTATGTCCTATTCTTTCTTAACTTTCAATTTTCACTAGTCCTCAACTCATTTATTCAAATCACTAGTTTTATCTTCAAGATACTGGCTCTACCCATGGAACTTGGTACACCCCATCAACACTTGCATTAAAACCACCCGGCCCCTCACAAGCTCGTCGTCCTCACACCTCCGGCTCACCATGGGAAAAGATACCCAATCCCCTTGCTGTGACTTATCCCTCTTCCCTTTCAATATTCATTTTTCAAATCTGTAATTGTTGATTTATATCATATACCTTTTCATCATCTCACCCTCTCCATTTAGTTAAACGATGGTATGGCCATCCGCTTTGGTAGAGCTATCACCAATCCTGGCAATGGCTCTCGTCATGCCCCCCTTCAAGTCACTTTTCGAATCTCCAAAGTAATCAACTCGTCTCATTCAGGTACCTACGGCCTAAAGGGATCACAGTACATCGACTCTTCGGATGAAGGTAATATTGAAGAGACAAATCCAAAGGAACATCAATCAGTCAAACTCGGCTCTCATAGCATTGATTCCTCTCGAACCACCCACACTTCAAAGAAAGACCCCTCTCAAGTGCATCCCGATCCACCCAATCATTCTGAAATTGGATCTACTCTCCTCGGATCTCACCAAATCAATGATCCCAAACAACCTTCCCTTGCTCATCGCTTAAAATCCCAGAAACCCTCCAAGCGAAGTAATCTTGCTCCATCCTCTACTCATCATCCATCTCAGCCATCCGAAAAATCCGGTCAACCTCCTCAACATAACGACCCAATACCCCCTCCGTATGAAGAGTTTCAGCAACGAGATCCCTCTTATCAAAAGCCCTGCAGTGACTCTTCTCATCCTATTCATCTCACTCAAGCCAACCATCCAGATCCTGACGAACAATTGGAGGACCTTGATAACAATCCGCAAAATGACCATGTTGGTCGTGATAATGTACAATCAAAAGATATCGAAGAAGAAAGTAGTGATGTGCAGGCAAACAGAAGCGGTGTAGTCGAAAATTATAATGATGTTCAGAATGGGGATAACAGTAATAATACGATGCATCTTAATCCTAGCTATAAGAAACTTGTGGAAGATCATAGTGATTCGCAGGAAGAGGCTGATGAAATTGAAGAAGAACATGATGATCTTGCCAAAGTTGTCGAAAACAATGTCGAAGGGGATTCGATAGAGGATGAAGATTCTCAAGAATTAAGTGATGAACAAGAGGCAAGTGGCCTTGGAAATATTCAAGACCCAAACAGCGAACAACTGGGGCGCAATGATCAAATAGTTAATCAAAACCACGAAGACAATCTTCCTGAAGGGTTGGCGGTTTCAACCTTGGATGAAAATGAGAATCCATCCGAGTCATCTCCAACGACTTCCACTGAAGAAATTGGCTCACTGATGATCACCTCAGAGGAAGAAAGAGGAGCATACCAGCCGAAAGATAAACGCTTAACTAGACCGTCTTATGAAGATGTTTCAATAGTGACAACGATCACTAGTAAGACTAAATTCACAGACTCGTTGAATCGATTACCTGAGAGCTTAGAGGAGACCTTTCAGGTAAGCTTCAAGCTCAAGCCTCCCCATCCAAACCCCTTTTGTAGCGAAACCTTCACCGAACATCATGCCTCTAATCGACTGCCGATTGTGCAAAATCTTTCGAAAAAGTCTCCTAAACTTAATCGTCTAGTACAATCCGAACCTGAGGACGTTCGTGAGCTCAATGAAATTCCACCGCCTGGACATCCTCCCGCTTCTTCTGAATTCGAATCACATCTGCCAGTGAATGATGGTATGGATTAATATTTTCAAAAGATACATTTGATTCTTAATCAAAAATACTAACTTCTTGTTTTGTTGCCTATCAATAAAAATAAATATCTAGGTTCAATGATGACTGAACTAAAGCGAAAGAGAGCTAGGGTTGTAGAAGAAAAACAAGAGGGGATAGAGCAAGATGACTGCTCGAATAGCAAGGTGGCAACCGAAAGTGAAGTAGAAGAAGAAGATGATGATGATGAGCTGGAAGGAGGAAGGTTAAAGAAACGAGTTAGATTAACCAAACATGATCAAAACCAACATGTGATGGTTTGTTCACACTGTTCAAATGACATAAAAGCGGCTCCATCGCAGGGAACCAAATTAAGAAGTCGCGTGATTTCTGCCGCCAGATCCGTGGCTATCTTTGCTTTAGGTGGTGTTGCGACTGTTGCTGGAATCCTCGCTTTTGAAAATATTTTAGATGAACAATTATAATCAGTCCTTCCTCTCATACTCTCCGAATTCACATCAAAGTATTCTACTCGTGTTTTTTTTTTTTTTTCATTCATTTATTAGTTCATCGATTATTCCGTTCACATTTACATTCAAATCGAGAAAAGGAAGACAAAAACAAACATGGAAATGAGAGTCAATATACATAAACTTGTATGAATAGCTAGTTATTATAATACAATAAATTATATAAAAATAAAAAAAAATCCATATATATAAATCAATTGATGTTTTACATGACATTCATTCAGGCTTCTTTTTCCTCTTCCTCTTCTTCTTGTGCATGTGCATGTTCAATGACCATAAAATTATATTTTTATAAAAAAATTATCTTTGATTGAAATATTATTTATTAGCACTAATCGTATTTCTTTCTATTATACTGATCTGCATTTGTTGAGAAAAAAAAGAAAAATAGTTGAATTGTAAATTCATTATGTTTCTTTTGTTTTCTCACCAAAAGATCATCTATCTCTTTTATGTGTACGACTAGTTATTGAAACCACTCTGCTATTTTGATTTGTTTTTTTTTTTGTCTTCCTTCTCTCATATCTCTTTCTTCCTAGCTCTTGGCTAAATAATTGGTTCACATAAAAATACTTACTTTCGCTTATTTATATGTTGTAAAAGATATAAAGAATATAAATTATTTATTATACATGCAGTACAAGAAGAGATAACTGTGCGTTATTGTTTGATGAGAAGTTTTTTGAGTTGTTTGAACAAAAAGGGGCGTTGATTTCTCATCTAGTTTAACAATGCATGTATGTACATACAATTGGCTTCTTCTGAAGATCTTAGAGTACTCTTCAACTGAGAATTTTCCTGATAAAAATTCTTTCTGTGCTCTAAACAAAGTCTAAACCCTAACACAATGGTTATTCAAAACATACTTAGCCCCGGAAACATGACCAGGGGCTTTTTATATTTTTCATTTCTCTTAAATAGTACACTGATGAACAAGAAATAAATTCTTTATTGACTCTCTGACTCATTCTTTCCCAGGTGATTGATCTCCCATTCTCAATCTCATAAAATTGATTATTAATTCAGATAAAAAAGAAAGTGTAAAAATTCCTAAAATCATCATAAAAAATATTTCAATTTATTGTTGTAAAATCTCAAACCTCAATATTCAACTTTCACTCAAGTTTCACTCAAATGTCACACCTTTTGCCTTTTCATAGTCAAGAATCAATTCACAAAATAAAAAGGAATTATACTCAAAAATATCAATCAACTCAATTCAACCTCAAAGCTCAAGTGATGAATGAATGAAAATTTAACTGTTTTTTGACACCAGGTGAAATTGAATTTTCACTGGGACCATCCATTAAGCCTCCTAATATTTTGATTCAAAAGTTGAATATGATAAAAAAATCCAAAAATTTAGGGGATAAAATTGTTGCTTTATGAAGCTTAAATTGAAACATTTCCATTCTTTTAAATTTCTTCTAAGAGTTTTCAATTGGGCTGTGCTTAAAACAACCACCCTTCCAATCACTAAAATAACACACTGGCTGTTGGTTTGATGGCCAGGGGTAATTTTTTTTTTTTTTAGCTGTGTTTCGCCTCTAAAGGGTGTTGCTTTAGGCGCCCCATGAAATATTCCCAGAAAACCTTGTGGGGGTCTTTTTTTTAGCCAATGATAGCCCCTTAGGGTGTTTATTTTACAAAAACAACACCTTCTTTTTTTTTTTTTTAGGTTTTTCAGCTATGCTCTTGTTTTTTTTTTTTTTTTGGTTTTTTTTTTTTTTTTTGTGTTTGTTATTTTTATTTTTTTGGTTTATTTTTTATTTTTCATTTTTCCTGCATATCTTTTGGGTTTTGATTTCCGCACATGGTCAAACCACATTTACACACGGTTTTGACCACCAGGGGACTTCAGATTTTTTTTGTTTCAAATATTTTTAAAAAATACTTTTAAGAGTTCTAAAATTACCAAAAACATTTCCTAGTATCCTGAGCCCCTCTGCTTCACATTCTGAAGTTTTTAGAGCCAAAAAAAATATGCAAGTACTCCATATATAGGGATTACACAAAATAAAATAAAAAATAAAAAAAATAGTTAATGCAGGAAATATGGGCTAAAAATTTTATCACATGTATTTCCACTCTATTGGAATGTGGGATAAAAATTTTGTCCATGGGAAGAAAAAAAGTATGTTTTACATTTATTTTTGCAAAATTTTGGTACATGAACCAATTGTTTTGCAAAAGTAAACGTAAAAGTTTTTTTTTTTTCTTCTCCGTGGAGAAAATTTTTATTCCACATTTCAATAGGGTGGAAATACATGTGATAAATTTTTTAGCCCATATTTCCCGCATTAACGATTTTTTGTATTTATTTTTTGATTTTGTCTAATCCCTGTATATGGAGTACTTTTATATTTTTTTTGGCTCTAAAAACTTCAGAATATGAAGCAGAGGGGCTCATTATACTAGGAAAACTTATTTCAAATTTTAGAACTCTTGAAAGTATTTTTTAAAAATATTTCAAAAAAAAAAAAAAAAAAAAACCAACGTCCCCTGGCGGTCAAAACCATGTGTAAATGTGGCCTGACCTTGTGCAGAAATCAAAACCCTATCTTTTTAATATTTTTATATTTTCTTGTTGTTTTATTTATTTTTTTCTATGCATTTTTTTTTATGTTGGTTTGGTGGGTGCAGTTTTCACCAAATTAACACCATTTGAGTTCAACAGATAAAAAAACACCACCAGGGTGTTGTTTTCTTTGCTGCACCAGGCTTCTAAAACAACACCTGGTGCCAGTGAGGAATTATCTCAGATCTCCATCATGGTAGGTAAAGCACCATTCTATTGAGCATATTCCTCCCACAGGGGAAAAGCACCCCCACCCACCCTCCACTGCAGGTTCTACTTGCACATCTACAGTACCTCTCTAAAAAAAAACTATGCAACTGGTGAGAACAAAAAAAATCATGAAAGCCTGAGTAAATCTTGAAGAATTTTGAGTGGTAAGATCTGAATGCTCTGCTTAATAACTTTTTGAAAACAAAGGTAACCTTTGTGACAGCAAGAATCAGAATCTAGAAGGTATTCTACCTTATGATTATGATAACGACAAACACACCTTTGTGACAGCAAGAATCAGAATCTAGAAGGTATTCTACCTTATGATTATGATAACAACAAACACACCTGAGCAACGCGAGGAAGTAGTTTTGGTAAGTGAGTTGTTGAGAACAACAAAGCGAGAAAAAATTAAGTAATGAAATAGTTTTGAATGAAGAAAAAGAAATACAACGTGCCACGTGAGATGGTAATTTATATTGATCTTCTATTAGGTTTCAAAACTATGAATATCATCCCCGCCGCATCTGCCACGTTGTTCAGCTCAATGATAATTTCTTCCTTGATGCGCAGTTCAGTCAATACTGCTGACTGGGCTGATGATATAAGAGAAGTATAAATGGTTTTTACTTTTATAGTAAAAGCAACAGTTCAGTCAATACTGCTGACTGGGCTGATGATATAAGAGAAGTATAAATGGTTTTTACTTTTATAGTAAAAGCATAACTGATTGGACTTATTCACAGAAGGGACTTGGGAGAAAGGTTTAAGATGAATGAATGATTTAATTACTTTGATTTGATCACTCAACTTATAGTGCAACAAAATCAGCCACACTTGTGGTTTACAAAATAATTAAGCAAATCATATGCAAAAAGGAACACTAGACAAATTAATCTTCAACTAGAAGATAACAACAACTTTGAGCAACTAACCCATAAAATAACTTGACTTCAACTAGAAGTACTACTATAACTTAAATAAACACTGCTTCAACTAGAAGCACCAACTTGATGAGAAACTATTTCAAAAACTAACAAGACTCAAAACATATAACTAATATTATTTAACTAAACTTGGACTAATTTCAACTAGAAACTACTTCATATCTTTAAGAAACTATCTTAAAGTTGACTTTATTATAATATATAACTAATATATTATAAAACTACTAAATTGACTTGAGGATGTAAAAATATGACATGTTACAGTCACCATACAAGACTGAAATTTAAACAAATCTCTTGTGATTTATTAGAAAAGTCCCCAATCCTTTTCCCCCAATATCCACCATATCCTCCAGCCATCCAGATACCTCCATGCAGTGTGTAGTACTTATCATCCGGGAGGCAAACAGATTTCGGGGAACATGAAATTTTGGCATTAAATCCACCAGTGGAGATACTCTTAAACAGCACCTGAAACATTGGGGGGTGTTGGAATTGGATCCTCATGACTGAAGAACTTTTGAGCGGTAAGAACTGAATGCTCTGCTGACTGGGCTGATGATGTAAGTCAAGGATGAAGGGTTTTTACTTTTATAGTTAAAGCATAACTGATTGGACTTATTCCCAGAAGGGACTTGGGAGAAAGATTAAGATGAACCAATGATTTTTATTTCATTATTTGTAAATCTAAACTTATAGTATTTACAACAATGAATATGCAATTTGATTCTAGAATAATAACGGTTTTAATTCAACACAAGAAGAACTATTTATTTTACTTCAACACGAGAAGAACTATATTTATTTTTACTTCAACACAAGAAGACTATTTTTTTTTACTTCAACACGAGAAGACAATTTTTACTTCAACACAAGAAGAACTATTTATTTTACTTCAACACAAGAAGAACTATATCTATTTTTACTTCAACACAAGAAGACTATTTAATTTTACTCCAACACGAGAAGACAATTTTTACTTCAACACAAGAAGAACTATTTATTTTACTTCAACACAAGAAGAACTATATCTATTTTTACTTCAACACAAGAAGACTATTTAGACTACTTTTACTTCAACAAGAGAAGAATTTTTCAATTTTTTTAATATCTTAATTTTAATATACTACTTAGCAGATTACTTGACTAACTATTTTTGATTGAATTAAAATTTTAACTTGAGGTGAGAGCTTAAGCACGTGAGAGTCAAAAATTTAGGACTGAAAATTCAACAATGACCACTCAGCAACTATGCATTATGCCAAGATTTTCACATTGAGGATTTTGATTTTATTTTAAGTAAATGCATTTAAATAAAAATAATACACAAGTTAGAATAAAGATACAATAATCAAGTATATTATGATAGTAATTGCAGTAGTATGTGCCTTGTAGTTGAAAAACCCCAATCATCAGTATTCAATTTTATTCTCTAGGATTCTTTTTCATATTTTTATTGTTGAAATTTCACCATTTCTTCATTTAACTTACGTGAAAGTAGCTTTTTATTCTTTTTCTTCTTTTTAATTTTTGTCTATGATTTCTTATAAAACATCTAAAATATATTACATGAGTACAATAAAAGCAAGGTAAATTGAGTCTAAATAGTGCCTCATAATGGAATGTTACCCTTTTTTCAAACTTTAAATCAAATTGTATTTCTTTTTTATTTTGTTTGAACTAATCAATAAGAATTAACACTCCTTCTTTTTTGTTTTTTTCTACAACAACACCTCACTGGGTGTGTCATTTACTAAAACGACACCCCCGTGGGTTTTTTTTTTTCTTTCTGGGGTGTCTAAAATGACACCTCCCCCCCCCGAGTCAAAATTAACTAAAACAACACCCCTGGCCATTGTACCGACAGCCAGGGTGTTGTTTTAGTAAATCAGGGGTGTCGCTTTAGCGCTCCCCCCAAAAAAAAGCTGAGAAGATGAAGCAGGGGGGCTCAGGAGGCTGGTCAAAAAGTTTGGTAATTTTAGGACCCTTAAAAGTATTTTTTAAAAATATTTGAAAACAAAAAAAAAAAAACTCAACATCCTCCTGACGTCAAAAGTGTGAAATTTTGACAACTAAAGAAAATTTTATTTCAGTTAATTTTAAATAAAACATGAATAAAATTTAAAAATATATATTTTTAATACATTTAATTTTAAATAAGAAAATTTGATAACATTTTTATTTTTTTATTAAAATAAAAATTCATTTACCTAAAGGCAATTATCTTAAATGCCTATAACTAATTTTAATTAAATTT
>JNCO01004673.1:0-14945 GCA_000785685.1 Uromyces viciae-fabae
TGTGACATGTGTGAAGCACAAATGAAGAAAATAGGAAAACATGAGAAAGGAAATGTGACATGACTAACTCAACATACTCATCGTGGTGACTCACGGAGGCATATCTCTTGATTTAATGTAATAACCAGATCTGCGGATTCTACGATTCGAACGAAGTGCTTGGAGTCTGCCTTTGGAGTGGCGCGGAACAAGTACAGCCAACCTTGGACACAGCTGGATGGCTCAACTCGTGCGTGTTGACATGATAAAATCCCCAGAAATATATATACTCACCCTTACTATGGAACATCGCAGGCGCAAGACCTCCAACTGCGGAAAAAGAGTGTATGGATGCCGTCCGCTCGCAAACTAACAAACTTTCCTTCTCCAAGTTCTGCTAATGATTGCACAATTTGTAATTTCAGTTATATCCAGAGGAGAGGTCGCCCTGATACAGTTAAGCAAGCAAAAGTGATTGATGGTAAGCTCTCTATCGACAGTTTCCTCATTGATCCATGTCCCAAACGTCAATTGACATTTGATACAATCTTTCGTGATCCACCCTTAGGCTGTTCCTTCGAAGCCACATCACCCGACACAGGCTGTTTTCAAATTGGGCTAACTTTGAAGGTCAGTCACCTTTTGTTACCAGTCATGAAATAATGAGAAAACTGAATAAGAAAACTTCTGATTCATGATCTACCACAGCTCTTCAATGAACTCAATCCTACTGATGAGGAAAAAGCCAGTCAGAAAATCCAAGAAATCACGTGGGACTTGTATGTTGATCAATTTGTGATTGTGTTGCTCATGCTCGCATTCTGACTATTCGCTTTGACCTTGTGCTCTTAAGTGACAATTTGAATAATCACAGTCCCTCTCAAGCTCCAGTTTAGGAGCGGTTTGCTATCCTTGCCGATGATGGATCGATTCTTTATTCCGATTTTTTTGTTTTTCTCTTGGGTTGGAGCCGCGTACTGCTCGAGCAGTCCTACCATGAATTGAAGCAAAATAGACAATTAAAAATAAAATAAAAGCCCACATTTTCTTACCAAATTAAGGCGATCAACCCGAAATATATTGGATAAGCTCCTAGATAAAATGGAGTACAATTGATACTATCAACATTGAAAAGGAAGAATGTCTCATTAGCCGAGAACCTGAGTAAAAAACCTAGACGCTGTAAGAGTTTAGAGTATTGATTCTTTATTGCAGTAATATAAGACTAATAGCAGTAAAATAACTGAAAACAATTTTTTTAAACAAAAACAACTTTTAGTGACAAATTATAAAAAACAAAAATGTATAATGGAAAAAAATTTTATACCTGATATTTTAATATAGTAGACAATTTATCCTAGACTTAAATCTTTTTGTTCAGAATTTTTTGGGTAATAAGGAAAAGCCTTTTTTAATGATTTGAAGAAAAATAGTTTTAGAATCAATACTAAAAAATGTGATAAAAAATTAGAAACAAAATAATCAAAATCTATTTTTTCACCTCCACTAATCCTTCACCTCTCTCCTCCTGAAAAGTTCGTTTAATCTGAAGCCTTGTAGGTCTTTGATTGAGTTGCGATTTAGTAGTGTTGAATGAATTTGACTTCATTGTTTTATTTTTTATTTTCTGAACTTTTTTGTTTTTTATTTTTTATTTTTTATTTTTTATTTTTTATTTTTTATTTTTATTTTTCTAACAAACACCGCAGTCAGTGCTGCGCTTGTGGGTATGGTCAAAACAGAAAGAATCACTGATCATTTGATCATTGAGGGGCGGTGGAGTTTTTGTCATGAGCTAGTGAGTCTAAAATGAGAAAAACTTTAAACAGACGAGACTCAGAAACTGAAAAGATTCAAGTACTCATAATGTTCAATGGATGGTTGAGGTTTAACACCTGTCTAACATACCAGAAGTACTGATTACTGAAGGAAATAGCGAAAGTAAACAATTAGACATGAATCTCATGAAATGTATACGGAAAATTAAAACATAGTAATCAATGAGAAAATGTGGTTTTGGCCTTCAGGTATTGGAAATTTCTAAAGATAGGAAAAGGATTTTGTTCATGATCAGTTGGTGACTATAAAAAGGCTGATAATTTTCATGATGATGTATGTCAATAATAAAAAGTACGTTACTGATAATTTGGATAATGGTAATCACCAGGGATCATCACCTGTCACTTGTATGCAGGTAAATTAGGGCATGAGCCCAGCTCTACAACCTTTAAAGTGTAACCTTGAGATTAGTGTTAACTTTGTGCTAAACCTGAGCTTCAGATGATTTGTTTCAGAACCTTTATCATAATCAATCTATAAACACAGTAATTAACACCAAGAGATTTATAAATCAATCAATCACAAAGCTTACTAGAAGAGAATGAAGTATAAATAAAAAGCACAATTGAAAATTTGAGAGCAAATATTCAATTAATAATTATCTTACCCTAAAAAAAACAAAAACTGAAAACCAAATAAAACAAGCAAAATATAAAAAAGGGGTGTGCTGAAACAAAACCTGGGGGGAAATTAATGTGAGACTGCCCTCATCACAGGCATTTTTTTAGCAAGAAAATCACCGCCACATGAGGCATCACCCTAGGGGTGTTACATTGGTGGATCCGACACCCTGTTAAATACCTCATCCAAAGGTGTTGTAGTAAACAACACTTCAATTTTAACTTTTTGCACCATCCATTTCCCGCCTTGTACCGCCTTTTGTTGGTGGAGAAAGGCAGGAGATGGGAGGTGCAAAAGCCACCCCCCCCCCCCCCCCCCCCCCCACCCAAAAAAAAAAAAAAAAAAATAAAAAATAAAAAAATGAAAAAAGAAGGAAAACATGAGAAAGAAGAAAACAATGAAAAAAATCAAATAAAAAAAAAAACAGAGAGTAAAACCAAGGAAAAATTAAATACAAAATCACAAAGGCAAGAATAAAAAACGAAACCAAAACAAAAATATTACATTTTGCGTTTAGAAAAAAAAGAAATTACCAAAAACCATAAAATCTACCTGAGAGGTCTTGTAAAAAACCTTCTGTCTGGCTTGGATATGAAACAAAAGAGTGATTATGACTCTTTGTACTATTCCTGCCCTGATAAATTGTAATATAATAAATTTTATATATTATATTGACTAACCAATGAGCTTATAGCGAATGGTGAAAACATATAGTGTCTTCTCTTCTAAGGAAATACAGGATATACCTTATTTCCAAGACTTGATGCGGAAAGAGTTTCACTTATGCTTCTTGTTGAAATGAAGGACTTGGAAACAAGGGCTAAACTTAAATGATCAAGGGGGCACTCAGTAAGCTCAGGAAAGTCTCCTGGATTTTCAATGAAAGAACCTATGATTTAATTCCGCTCAAAAAGGAGAGGTTTAAATAGAAAAGAAAAACAAGTAAACCCCCTGCCAAGATAGACAGGGTTCAATGTGGTTAGGGTTTAATAAAAGAAGATTGAGAAAGAAAAATACAAGTATTTAATTTTGGGCTAGACAATGTTTTAAATTTAATCTGATTTAATTTCTAGACAACAAAGTAAATAAAATGTATTTCAACTTACAGGCCCAAGGATGTTAATCTTGAGGGACCAATCTTTTTAACTTTCTAGATTAATAAATCTAAAACAAAAAACATAGAAACATAAAGACATAAAATTAAACTAGGGACTTCTGGCTCTTGAGGCTGCTTGAGTTTGATTAATCTTGATGCACTAGAGTTTACTTGAGTTTGTACTTCAGTAAAAATACTTGAAGAGTTTGATTGAATAAAAATAAAATAAAAGTAAAATATAAAGAAGAAAGTTGGTGAGATGAAGTGATAGAATTTCAACACTTCTAATGATTTCTAAGGGATGATATGGTGCTTGAGCTGGAGGGGGGAATGTCCTCAGACCTAGGAATATCTCTCAGTTATGTAGATAAATAAAAAAGGGATAAGAGCTGTGGTCAAAACAAACAGGTAATAGACTTACTTTAGAGTATTCATATGATGGTTTAATACCTTTTTATGTATGCAGTAAGAATTGAGTGAGGAATACAAATTGGGGCGTACAGAGCAACACCCAAACACTACTTTAAATTCCATTTAGTGGCGCTACGCAAGTAGCTTAGCGGATTTCCGCTAACTCCAACATTTGTTAGCTTAAGCGTAGCGGCAAACCACTAAAAATAGTGGTAGCTTAGCAGTGGGTCCTCTACACTGCTCCTAGGGCTGTTGCAGTTAGTGCCCTAGCCGCAGCACATGCTAATTTTAGAGGTGGCTTAGCGGTGCCTCTACAAAAGTGATTGTCCAGCTGCAAGATAGAAACCTGTTTAGCGGGAAATGATCAATAAAACACTCATTGGCCTATGATTACACTGCAACCATAGACTACTAACTCAGTCTGAACAGGTAAGGTTACTTGAAAATCAACCAACTCTTCCCAAACCTTAGGAATAGGTCCCCGGTAACTTCACGGCACTTTTTTCACCAAAACACGGCAATTGCCGTGGATTGGCTAAAAAGAAACCGCGCGGCAATTGGGATTGCTGTGTAGTGGAGTAATAAAATTAAAAAAAATAAAAATAAAAATCAAAGCAAAATTATAAAAATAAAAATAAAAACAAAAAAGATAAAATAAAAAATACCAAGGAGCTCATAAGAAAAATAAAAAATAAAAAAAAATAAAAAAATAAAAAAGGTAAAAAATGTTGAATATTGACTATGCAAATTTTCTTAATATTTTTTTATTTTTATTCATTCTATTTTTTAATTCATTTATTACTTATTATTTATCATTTAATATTTAAAATGAGAATGGGTGTGAATACTTCATATCTGG
Organism: Uromyces viciae-fabae; assembly: GCA_000785685.1. NCBI lineage: Eukaryota > Fungi > Basidiomycota > Pucciniomycetes > Pucciniales > Pucciniaceae > Uromyces > Uromyces viciae-fabae. Next base: position 4,806 of record JNCO01004673.1, read on the forward strand.
AAACTTACTCCTTTATTCATCAAAACTCACACTCGACTAAAATTAAAATTGAAAAATTGTTCTAAACTCACTATAGTAAAAAAAACTCAACCATCAACTTCAATTCAAAACACAAGATCCATTCAAAATTATCTTCAAGATCGATTCGGGTATAGTTATTCTGATTCAACACATCAAGAATAAAAAAAAACCAATAATCCTTATTTTGCTTTTAAATCAGATCAAAACGTCTCATTAAAAATAAGATAGTCACAAATCTAATTAAAAAGAAGAAAAACAAGTCCAGTAAGATTATCGCTTGAATGAATCTTAAAATCGATAAATTCTAACTTTCTCATTTTCTTAGTTTCATCCAATATTCCTCATTTTAATGTTCTCCAAAAACTATTCAAAATTAAACTAAAAATTTCCTGTTGGTTAATTTCTTAAATTAAAATTGTTATCATTCATCCTAAATTCTTTTTTAAAATTTTATTATTATTTTTGAAATCAAAAGCTTGGTCATAGGTCTTAAGAAATCTTATTTCTTCAAAAAAAAAGAAAAGAAAAAGAAAAAGAAAAAATAAAGATCAAGATCAAGATAAAGATAAACATTGAAAAAGGAAAATAAAAAAGGAAAATAAGATATAAAAATAAAAAAAATGATAAAAACAAAAACAAAAAAACAAAAGGAAGACAAAAAACAAAAGAAAAATAAGATAAAATCAAAAATTCAAAAAAAAGCAAAGAAAATAAAAGTAAACATCAAAAGAATAAGACAAATGAAGATAGATAAAAAAAAAGGAAAATAAATCAAAGTATCAAACACTGCAAAAAAAAGTTGAGTAACTGGCAGCACTTGACATGCAAGTTGTCTTTGTGCACAAAGGCAACTTGCATTTGAAGTGCTGTCAGTTCCTTGAGTTTTTTTTGTAGTGAAAAGAATTTTTTTTTTATTGATTTGGCACATAAAATGAATTGTGGGAGAAACTAAAACTCCTCCAAGTATCTTTATTTGTATTCATTTCATTCAAATTTCATTCATTTGAAACATTTAATTAAAAAATACAAGCAAAAAATTTAATTCAAAACTACAAGCATCATTCATTCAGAAGCAGCAGAAGGGGAGCTTGAGGGAATGACAATCCTACATCTTCTGCCATAAATATTGAGGGGAGAAGGGGAACGTGAGTGGTCAGGTAAATTAGAAGGTGGCTGTGGCTCCTGCTGGTCTTGAATCCATTCCGCCACACTTGAAGTTTGTATCCCAAATGAAAATGTTTCTGAGGAAGAAAAGACCAATGATTAAACTGATTTGAAGTGGTCAAATCCGAATCACTTACCAGAGTTATCATCAAAGCTTGATTCTTGATAGAACCAAGGGAACTCGCTTACCTCTTTCTTTCCTGGATTGGAACAGACAACACCACTTGAGATTATGGTTTTGTTTCTTTGGCAACACTTGACACCATTGAGCCAGAATAATTCACATTTGGATGTATTCTGATTGGTTGATTGAGCACATATCTTTTTGTATCTATTAAACCTTGTGCATGGGTGGATGAATTGATGGACTGGTTCATAGTCAGGTTCCATGTCCTCAAGAATCCCTCAATCAGAAAGTTGTGTGTGTTATGGGAGAAGGTGGGGTGAATATGACAAAATACCATCCATTGAGTTCCCATTCATTGAATCATAACCTTCAATATGCAAATTATTTTGTTGAATATTTGTTGCATTTTCTGTTTGCAGTGGCATCACATTATTTTCATGAATCCCAAGTGAATTATTTTGTTGAACATCATTTGCATTTTCTATTTGAAATGGAATCAAATTATTTTCATTAATCTCAATTGAATCATTTTGTGGAATTTCAGTTACATTTTCTATTTGAAGTGGTATCACATTATTTTCATGAATCTCAATGGAATTATTTTGTTGAACGTCATTTGATTTTAATTTTTCTTGTGCTAATTTTTTGTTTAAATTGTAAAGATCTTTTGAAGTGAATGTGATATTTTGAGATTCTTGATTCAATGATTTGAGAACATGTCGGGTATAAATTCCAGAATCAAACATAGACACAATTCTCTGTAATGTCTCTGGTTCCACCTGGTGTAAAGAGAGCCCATGTAGCTCTTTGGAGGTATTATGATTGTGATCTGGACACTTGACTGATAGGTGCCATTGGATAGGTTTTACTCTCTTTAGAACTCATCCATAAATCATAAAAGGGCATTTTGATTGATCAAATTTCAAGTAAACATCTCTTCCAGCATGTGAATTGGCTATTGAGACAGAAAACTAATGATTGAACACCCAATTCTTAGCAAATGAAAGTAATCCTTCTATGGTATCAAACTGGGAATCAGGTGGTGGAATCTATGCAGGTGGTGATAGCTCTGAGGTGATTCAATAATAGAATAGCAAATATAATAATTACAATATTTATAACTAAAGATAAACTCAGTTGGTGAACATGGAATGGGGGTGTGAATGGGTGAGGAGGAAAAGATGAGAAACAAAGCTCTATTTATAGAGAAATCAATCCTCTTGTGAATACAAGATAAAATGAACAAAATACAACTAATTTATGAATAAGGAAAATGTAAGGAACAAAATAAAAAACACTAAATAGACTAAATAGATGAATAAGGAAATTATGGATACAATATCCATGCTGGTTTTAGAACTTGTCCCTTTGTCAAACTTGAAATCACTTTATTCTGCTTAAGGAAATTGTTTGAAGTCACTCTGACTTTCTTAAATTATTTAACCCTTTATTTTCAATTATTGAACATGACATTGAATTTCCCTTTACAGGGATTACTTCCTCAACAGCATCAAGTCAGAGTGATGAGATGGATTATTCAATGGATTGATTTCTTGTGTGTTCAATTGGGATTCATTTTCAAAATTCATTTCTTGTTCAATGTTGTTTGGATTCATGATTGAATTGACGCTTGAAATTTATTTCCAGGGGTTTAATTAATTTATAGATGATTTTCAGAGGGGTCGACTTTAGTGGTTATATTTTTTAAATCAAAAAACAATTGGGGCAATGAGAGGATGAAAATTGCGAAATTTATCCTCTATTTATGATGAGGAATGGTAATATTGTGCAAAAAAAAAAAAAAATGCACAGATGGGAAGGCCTGCTTGTAGCGCACCTTCCCATATTTTTTTTCATAATTTTCTGACTTGTGGCTCCCAAGGCATACCCCTTGAAACATTTGAATGTTGCAAGGGGGGCTGAAACCACCACCACAATTGTATGCACCCAGAAAGTTTGAACTGGGCGCATACAATTGCCATGCAGTTTCTAAAAACCTTATTTTTAGCCATTGAATGGCATTTTTTTTTTCTCTCTTAAAAAAAAAACCAATATATGACAGGGAGGGAAAGGGCGCCCTCCCTTGAAACCAGTACTGTTAGAACCTTCTTGATTAGATGGTTTGAACCGTACCCTCCATTTCCAAATCCATTGCAATTTGGGGATGGCGGGTACCATCTAGCGCTAACGCACAGCAATTTCCGTGTGGTGATGTAACAAGGAGCCCCGCATGGCAATTGCCATTTGGAGAAACTCTAAATAAATCTTCTCTGCATGGCAATTGCTGTGTGGTGGTGTAACATGTTACACCACCCGGCAATTGCCGTGCGCATGGGTCAAGTCTGTTGAAGGACTCAACTCCTCCCTCCATCCCCCAATTCGCCACGGATTGGGGAATGGAGGGCAAGGCTCAAACCGTCTCATCAAGACGGTTTGAGCCGTACTAGTTTCAAGGGAGGTTGCCCTTGCCCTCCCTGTAATATATTGGTTTTTTTGTAAAGAGAAAAAAAAAACGTGCAGTGGCTAAAAATAAGGTGTTTAGCCGCTGCGCGGCAATTGTATGCGTCCAGTTAAAACTTTCTGGGTGCATACAATTGTGGTAATGGTTTCAGCCTCCCTTGAAAAATTCAAATGTTTCAAGGGGTATGCCATGGGAACCACATGTCAGAAAAGTATGTTTGCATAATCTTATCATTCCTTATCAAAAGTGGGGCTAAAAATCCAGATTTTTATTGCCCCACCTCCCCCACACTTATCTCAATTTTCCAGGGGGGTTTGCGTCTTGAACCGTGTGTCAGAAAAATATGAAAAAAATATTGGAAGGTGCGCTTCAAGCAGCCACGCCACACTGTGCCTTTTTTTTGGCACAATATTACCATCAAAGGTGGGGCTAAAAATGCGCAATTTTAATGCCCCACCTTCCCCACGCTTATCTCAATGTTCCAGGGGGTTTCCATCTGGAATCGTGTGTCAGAAAAATATGAAAAAAAAAAACTGGAAGGTGCGCTTAAAGCAGCCCTTCCAAACTGGGATGTCTCTAGTGGCGCTCTTGCTAATGGCTCAACAAAATTTGGACATAAATATCAGGATCAAAGTGCCCTCATTTCCCCATCATTATTGATTTGTTTATTGTTAACAAGTAATAACCACACAGCCAGCGAACCTCTCTGAGAACTTTCTAACCCATAGAATAAGCGCCAAAAATCCATTTAAGCCCTTTTATCAAATCATAAATCCTAGATACAACCTCCACAGAAGATCCCAATCGGTTGAAAGGAGCAATCAACCTCAAGATGACAGAACCTATAATAACCAGCCTGGATATCTTACACCACAATATCCTTCTCATTTATATCATGAAAGAAACCTTTCAAATTCCTACTCGTATAACAAAATCCAGTTTTTTGATTCAAGAACTCATCCCGGCCCCATGCAAACTTCCCACCCTGGCCCAACCAACTATCCTGCAGCTAGGGACACCAATCAGTAATACAATCAACCACACCCCAGCATTAAACTTCCACCAAAGAACTTTCAAATGAATTCAATCAATCCAATGCAACAGCATCATTATCATTGTCAAAATCCATATCAACAGCAACATCATTATCAACCACAATCTTCATATCAATATCCTCATCCTAGTCATAATTATCACATTCAGACAACATTAAACACCAATTTTCAGCCATCCCACCATTATGAGAATGCTCACAGGCCAAGTAGACCTCTCTCACCACCATCAAAGAGGTCAGAACTCTCATGATTCAATCTTGATTCATTATTCATTGATCACTTATACTTTTTTGGTTTTTGTTCAGACTTTCTGTCAGTGATTTAGGAAATTTCCCAACCCACCATTATGACACTTACAGGCCAATAAGACCTCCCTCATTTCTCTCAAAGAGTTAAGATCTCAAATTATTTCATTTTTTCTCATTAATCTGATGCTTTTTTGGATTTTTTCTGGCTTTTTTTACATTTAGGAGTCAGTCTTTGACACAAGGAGAGGAATTATACAAATAGAAACAATTGGAAAAGACAAATATTTCGGAAAATTGAAAACAGTACAATAGACAATGAGAAAAACAATGATCCAGAACACCAATTTGTAACAGATTCAGCAATTAAAAAACAACCCATTTAGCCCATGAATGAAAAATCTGGTAACTCCGAGTTGATGTCACCACCTGAGTCCCAGTTTGATACAGTTGAAGAGCTTATATCTTATGCTAAAACATGAGAATTGAATCATGGCTACACATTCTCAATTGCAAATTCACATGCTGGACAGGACGTTTACTTGAAATGTGATCAAGGTGGCTCTAATGATTCTTCAACTTCAACAGGGCAGAGAAATACTACTACCAGTCAAACCAAATGCTCTTTTATGCTTTACGGACAAGTCCTGAAAATAATAAAACCTGTTCAATGGAACCTATCAGTAAAATTTGCCGAGCACAATCATCCACCCTCCAAAGACCCACACGGCCATGCAATTCACCACAGGATACAACCAGAGGCAATTAAAAAAATCACTTCAATGTCTGATGCTGGAGTATCTTCTTGACATGTGCTTACTTTGTTAAATCAAGAATAGGAAAAGATCCTGGTCTCCTCTCAAGATCTATACAACTTGAAGAAGAAATTGACAAGGGAGAAATTTCAAGGGAAGAACTCAATGGAATATATATTGGAATGGAACACTTATCAACATCTCAAAGCAATCAGATTCATTCCACTTTCATATTGTCTGATGGATCTTTAGAAGGACTTTTTTTTGATCATCCGGGAAGTGTGTGACTTGCAAAGCATTTCAACCACATACCCCTACTTCATTGCACATACACGACAAACATGTACAGATTCCCTTTACTTCACATTGTAGGAATGGTTTTCTGGAATTTATATTTGTGTTGGGAAGTGGTGGCAAAGGTGGAGAGGTGTGTGGAGTAGTGGAATGCATTGTGTAAGCTGATAAAATGCTTTTGGCGGAAAGTGGAAAGTATCTGCAGAGTTATTTGCCTTTAGCATTGGGGATTCACAGCGCTTTTTTACTAAAAGAAGAGTAAAAGAGGAGCGTAGGGTTTACGGGGGCTGAGCGGTTATGTGTATTAGGCAAGCAGAAGTGGGTTACTCAGGAAGGTTCTGCAGCGTAGATTGTGCTAAGGGCTGCAGATCAGCAGGGAAAGTAGAAGATCATTAAATGGATAGCAATCCAATCTGGTGGGCTGCGAGAAGCGGGGTAGCAACGGTTGGCAGTAAGGGTTTGGGTAGTAAGGCGGACACAGAATTGATGATTGGGGCAAATGGCTGCAGAGACGGAAACCGCGGGCTACGTGGTGGAGAAAGGGGGGGCGGGGGAGCAGGGTGCGGGCAGATAAATGGTCAAACTGGGATTTGTAAATAGGAATCATAGTATATATACATCATAGATTCTTCTTTAAAAAGAAATTATACTACTATCGCGGGAAATTCATCCGTTTTATAAAAGAGGAAACTCATCAAGTGACTCAAGGGGAGGAACTGCGGAAGCACTAGAAGATAGAAAAGGGCCTACTAGTCTGGGGTTTCTATTGAAGAGTGTAAGTTACTCATTGTCTCTTATTCAATTAGTCTCAGAAGTTGGAATCATCAATTTCTGAAACCTGCGGAGGGGAAACTTAGTGTGCAACACAAGTTTTCTTTCCACAGCGTGCACTGGTCAACAATTTTCAATTGCATTTGTATTAATGAGTCATCAAACTGCTGAATTTTACACCTATGCACTCCAGCAGTTGGGGTTGATCTGCAATGACCAAGAGTTTCAAAAGGTGTTTGTAACTGACCAATAATTTTCCCTTGTCAATGCCATCGAAGAAAATTTCATATCCAATAAAGAAAATAAAGAAGTGGATTATATTTACTCTGGAATTGATTTGGTTTATCATGACTCCGTGCATTTATTGTGCACATGGCATATCAATGAGAACATTTTAAGCCGGTGTAAGAAGTTATTCAGTTCCGCAGAAGAATGGGAATATTTTATGAATGTGTGGAATCAGTTTACTTTCTCTAAAACCAAAGAAGATTATGACAAGAATTGGCAATTGGTAGAACAGAAATTTCACCAAAATCTGGAGCTAGGTCAGTATATCCATAGAGTTTGGATGAAGCATGAGAAAAAATTTGTAGCATTGTGGACATCAAATTATTTTAATTTTGGAAATACCATAACTTCAAGAGTGGAAGGGGAACATTCCGCAATCAAACAATATCTTGAATCTTCTCAAAAAAATATTTACACATTGCACTCCAAGATATCTCATGCATTGGATAACCAAACAATCAAAATTGAAACACACGCTGCTTCTGATTCAATGAAATCACTGAACCACTTTCCCCCCGTTTTTGACTATGTTTTCAGAAGAATATCACATTGTGCCCTCATTTTGTGCAAGAAAGAGTTAGAAAAAATTGAAGAATAATTTTTGAACAATTGTACCAGCATGTTTTGGAAATCTTTGGGAATACCATGCAGCCATTGCTTGAGCAAATCATTAATGAGGTGGTCTACCTGCAATCATTAGATTTTCATCCCCAATGACATCTGGAATATGACCCATCTGTGGATGTCACTGGTGCCTCACTCCTTTGCAAGAAAATTAATGAAAGATTCAAATCATTTTTGAATCAGTTTATGAACATTCCACCCCAAAAACATTGCAACTGATGGATGATTTTGAGCAAATTATGAAGGGTCAAGTGTCTTCTAATTTGAAAAAGATTAATGAACCTGAACCTTTGGAGTGTACACATGACAGACCTTCAATGGATCAAGAAGGATCTTCCAAATCAACCAAAAGAGAGCCCAGTAGATTTGGAATTTCTGAGAAACAATTTGATAAAAGAATGGAGTCAGAAAGGGCTGAAAGCATGAAGAATTAAAAAATCCGAGAAGAATTGAAGAGAAGAGAAGCAATGATTTACAATCCTTCCCCAAGCTCATATCATTCACGTTCAATGTCCTATGAAACCATTTCTTCTTTTTCAGTTGATGCAGAAATTCGAAAGAAACAGCAGGCTGTAGACAATTTAAATTCCCCTTCATATGTTTCAAGATCCACTTAATCCCATCAAACCCCCACTCCAAATGTCCGCTCACCTTCTATTTCAAAAATTTACAGATCAGAGACCAAGTCCATAAAAGATTCTCCTCTAGATCTGTATCAGTTCCCAAATGAGGAAGCAAACTTTTCTCCTCAAAAGCAATCCATTCCAAATGTTCCTGTTCAAAAAAATCCCAAGCAAATGTGGCCAATAAGATTATCCAAGTCAATTCCTTATTTATCTTAATTGCCTAATTGTATTGTTTGATTTATTTCCTCAGTGTATGATCCCCCCAGCGATGGCCATTGTGGCTATCATGCAATTGAAAATAAATTAGGAGAAGGGGATTTTATGACCATCAGACGGAAATGCAAAGTTGAGATTGAAAAAAATTCAAAATTTTATAGGCAATTATGGAAGGATACTCATTGTGAAGAATCAATTGAATTTATTCTTGAAAATATATTGAATGATGCTAAAACAGTGCCCATGAAGAGTTGGTTATGCATTCCACAATTGGGTGATTTGGTGGCAAATCCTTTTGGCAGACCACTCATTTCATACTCAAAATCATTTTCTCTCACTTTTCTCCCTTGGTGTGAACCTCCAAAGCCAGTTGAACCAATGGTCATTGCATTTTTCTCTTCTTGTCCTTTCATATCTCTTCATCTAAAGAAAAAGGACTATGATGATTCACAATACCATACCCACCTCCAACCATATTTTGGACTACAGCAAGGTTACAAAGGGGAATGAAGGACTGGAAAACAATGTATTTTGCATCATTTGAAGTTTGGATTCAACTCAATCCAGGATTGTATGAAAGAAAGTACCCCTTGAATTTGTGTTCTGACAATGAAATAATCATTTTCCTTGTGATTTTTCTTCCTTTTGAACAAAAAATATAACTTTTATTTTATTTTTTCAAATGAATGAATTGAAAAAAAGATGAATTCTTGGATGATATTTAGTGTCCCCACAACTGTACTATGTACAAGGCTTGATGAAAATTTCACATAAATTGAGTGAGTAAATGAACTGGTGTCAAAATGTATTTTTTATTTTTAATCTCTTGTGCCAACTTTAATTTTCTTTCTTTTGTTTCTTGTTTTTCTTTTTGACTTTGAATTTTGATCTTTTTCTTTTTCTTTTTCTTTTTCTTTTTCTTTTTCTTTTTCTTTTTATTTTTCTTTTCCTTTCCTTTTCCTTTTCTTTTCTTTTCTTCTTCTTTTCTTTTCTTTTCCTTTCTCTTTTTCTGTTTCTTTTTATTTTTATTTTTCCTTTTTCTTTTATTTTTGTTTTTGTTTTTGCTTTTGCTTTTGTTTCTGTTTTTGTTTTTGTTTTTGTTTTTGTTTTTGGTCAGTTTTCTTGTTTTTATTTTACTTATTGTGTTTCTCTTTGATTTTCTTTTCTTTTTCTTTTCTTTTTCTTTTTCTTTTTCTTTTTCTTTTTCTTTTTCTTTTTCTTTTTCTTTTTCTTTTTCTTTTTCTTTTTCTTTTTCTTTTTCCTTTTTTTTCGTTTCTTTTTTTTAATTTAATTTAATTTAATTTATTTTGTTTTATTTTGTTATTTTATTTTATGGGTGTTACTAAATTCACGCGGTTGGCCCGCAAACTCACGCGGTTTCGACCGCGCGCGGACCGACCACGTGCACACGGTTTTGACTGATAAAGTTATGATAACTTTCAAAATAATATTGATGAAAAACTAATTTATATCTATGATTTCATAGGTAGAAG
>KN362084.1:222-14951 GCA_000785685.1 Uromyces viciae-fabae
CACATGTATTTCAACCTTATTGGAATATGGGATAAAAATATTTTCCACGGGGAAGCAAAAAAAGTACGTTTTATGTTTACTTTTGCAAAATCTTGGTACTTGCGCCAGTTTATGCAAAAGTAAACGTAAAACTTACTTTTTTTGCTTCCCCGTGGGTAACATTTTTATCCCATATTCCAATAAGGTTGAAATATATGTGATAAAATTTTCAGGCCATGTTTCCCGCATCAACCATTTTTTTTTATTTTTTATTTTATTTTGTGTACTCCCTAAATATGGAGTACTTCAATTTCTATGTTGGAGCCAAAAAGCTCAGAAGATGCAGGAATGGTACTCAGGATGCTGGGAAAAAAGTTTGGTTACTCTAGGACACCTAGAAGTATTTTTAAAAGATATTTAAAAAATTTAAAAAGCGCTTGACGGCCTCCTGACATCAAAAGGGGGTGTGCAACAGGTTTTGGGCGGTGCGAAAAACAACCCCCTTCATTTTATTCTATTATGTTTTTTATTTTAAATTTTAACTAATTTTATATTATTTTTATTTTTTGGGGGGGTCTGAGTAGAGAAATCGGCTCGGCTGCATCGCCCGGGTGCCGCTCCGGTCGTTCTAGATTCCGCGGAAAGTTGATACATAAAAAAAATAAAAGTTTGACATATATTCCAATCACGCAACCCCGCACGCCATCGGTCGACACCACCATTGAACGACAGGCCGCCACTTCAATCTCTGATGGACCGGATATTATTTTAGGTAATGTAGTTGTCTTCTCCTTTTTCATTTCATTCATTTAATATCATAAAAAAAAAATAAAAAAATAAAAAAACCTCATCTACTTGCTCCTCTTGGCCTCGCTATGGGCTTAAGTTTATTAATCCACTTGTTCCTGTTCTGTTTTTTTTTTTTTTTTTTTTTTTTTTTAAATGATCATTAATCTATATACTAATTAAACTATACATCCTCCCTCCCCCAACTTGCAGGTTGTACTCAATCTGAGACCGATGGCTACACAATTGAGTAGTTGTTTTCATTCATTTTTTTTATTATTATTCCCCTTTTTTTTTTTTCTTTCAATCATTTTCTTCTAATTAATGTTCCATTCTTTTCCTCCACCCTCAACTTCTATAAATTATCCTCCATTCTTCAAAAAGCGATTGATTCTTGCTGTTGACATGGGTGAGTAAGCCTCTCCTGCTGTTAAACTTTGATGTCTTGTTCTATTTAGCTTCAGATTGAGTTTGGTGTCATTGGAATGTATGTACTTTTGATTTGTCTTCTTCTTCCTTATTTATTTATTTATTTATTTATTTATTTTTCAGATCATCCTGGATCCTTTTGATTCTTCCATAATTTACAAAAGCGAATGTGCTTAGAAGAGAATGATCTAAATTATGGATTTTTTTTTTTTTTTTCTTTTTCCTAATAAACAATCCTCCTACCTCCAATTTTTTCAGATCATCCTTTATTCTTCAAAAGGCGAATGGTTTTGTATGTTGCTATTGTTAAGTAAGTCCCTCCTACTTATGAATTTTGATGTCTTGTTCTATTTAACTTTGGATTGAGTTCAATGTCATTGGAATGTAAGAATCATTTAACCGTTTCTATTTTTATTTTTTTTTATTTTTTATTTTTTTATTTTTTTGACTTTGGTTTGAATACTACTAAATCTGTTATTATATTATGTTTTGATCTCTTGTGCCCACCCTTATCCCTCAGCTACACTGATGAAGTGTGCCTACACTTGAAGACAAAGATGATCTTCCAATTTTTTATTTTAGTAAGTTTTTATTTTTTATTTTTGTTTTTTAAAGATTTTAATAATGTGATGAGTAAAATTATTGAACTAATAAATTTTTTTATTTTGCAGATAATTGTTGTTTTTTATTTATTTTCTTGTAAAGTAAAGGGAAGTAGAATTATTTTAAAACTTTTATAAATGATACTTGAGGATATATAAGAAAAAAAACTAACTATCTAAAATGATTCATTCTGGAATAAGGTAGGTATGTAAAGTCATAGGAGAGTAAATATTTTAAATGAGACTAAAAAAAAGAACTAAAAAATTATGATATATTTAACTTGATGAGGTATTTAATTTTTTTTTTTTTTCTTTTCATTACTATTTTTTTCGATTTATAATTTATTATATAGGTATATTTATTTAATTTAATTTAAATTTAATCATTTTTATTATGTTTATTTTTTCTTATAATTAATTTTTTTAGTCTTAAAATTATTTTTAATTAATTTTTTATTTATTTAATTTTATTAATTTTCTGAGGGAAAAATAAGAAGGTAAAAGAAATTTCTAGCAGTTTAAACTCATACTAAGGAGTCAGTAAGTCTTCATAACCTCCCCCAAATTGCCCTTCTGGCCCAGTTTCTTCTTCCTCTTCCTCCAACTCTTCCTCCTCTATGTCTTCCACACTCCTTCCTCTGGGGTAAAATCTTTTAATATGAGGAGCAGAAAAAGTCCTTTTTAGTTCCACTCCATCCAGTTCTTCCAAAATATAAGACTTTCCAGGTAATTGTTTCTTGACTTTAAAAGGTCCATTCCATTTATTTGAAAACAGCTGGCCCCACTGATCTTCTAGACTCTTGTTGTATACTAACACCAAAGTTCCAGGTTCCAGGGGTTTCCTTAATCTACAGGCCATCCTTCTATCCCAATATTTCACTGAGGAGCTCCTGACTTTCATCATCTTTTGAAAGAAATAAAAATGGTTGGAACACCAAAACCAGCTGATTTCATTTCACAATATCAAATAGAATAAAAGAAAATATGAGTTTTTAAAGAAAGGTATTGTGAGAAGGAAAATATAAAAGAATTTACCAACAGGACTATGAATAGTTGATTAAAATAATAACTAATAAGTTGAAGGAAACATAAATCTGATAGACCAAACTATTTGAAGTAATTGGTTAGTGAGATGGAAGTTATTTGATATTGTTGGATAAATCTTACTAGATGGTTTAAGTTTATTCTCTTGACAGCAGTAACGATAAATATAAGAAAGGAAAAGAAACAAGACAATTCTATTTAAGATTGATGAAAATCAGTTTTTGAGTTCTTTAGAGTTTGTTGAATGATTGAATCAACATTACCCGAATAGATTGATGACGACACCAATCGACTTGAGATGAGGTTGAAAATTGAGTGGCAAGAATAATTGAATTTAGACTTGAATAAAGGAAGAGAGTCATTTGTTATTAATTTGAAGCACGACTTGAGTGTCTGACTAGTTAGAGGTAAGTGACAGTCTTGTGACATGACTGAAATTCCAACATCTTTTGGTAATCTTGCTGAAGACTTTCCTCTTTTCTCCCAAGTTGGTTTACTCTAGCTTCTAAAAGTTCTTCTGTGGTGTTGATATCAGTCCAATCTGTTCCTAAATAGGTTTCCATTTCCAAATCTAAGGGTAACACAGCCATTTTTTCAAACACTAATTCATAAGGTGAGTAACCAGTTGTCCTTTTTGTTGAAATTCTGTTTGCAAACAATACTAATGGTAAATATTCTGTCCACTTTCCACCAGATTCCCCACCAAGTTTCACCAATGTATCCTTAATAGTCCTGTGGCCTCTTTCTATCAAACCATTGGCTTCTGGATAATAAGGAGTTGTATTCTTCAAAATTGCACCTATATTTTTAACAGATGAACTAATTCAGGGCCATTGTCCACAGTTACCACTTTAATTGATCGAAACCTATGAATCCAAGATTCCAATAAAAACTTTGATACTGCTGAAGAGGTTAACTTGACTAATGGAACAGCTTCAACCCAACCAGAAAGATCATCCCTTGCAACAACTAAGTACTTAAATTTCCCTGCTTTGATATGACAAGCATCCAATGCTACTCTTCCAAACAATGAATCCTCACCAGTAGAATGCCTAATCTCCCTTGGAACTAGTGAACTTCTTTTCTGACAGCTTTCACAACTTCTAATCCAGATCTTGACCCATTTCTTCAAGTTAGGCCACCAAAACCTTGCAAAAATTCTTTGATAAGTTTCTTCCAAAACTCTATGTCCTAACTCCTCATGCATCATTTTCAGGATTTTTGATTGATATTGGTGATTGGAAATAACTATTTGGGGCCTAGGTGAGTGTCTTCTCATTAACTTTCCTTGTTGCACATAAAAGTTTACTGATTTCTTCTTTAACTTGGTAAATTCTGTAGGATCCAAAGAGTCTGGTTTCTTAAAAGTTGTTAAGTAGAATTTCATTTCCATCCAATATCCTTCTTGTTCCCATTCAAAAAGTTCTTCTGATTCCAACCTGAAATTTGTGAGTCCAAAACAAACCTTGATTGTTGGTTCCTCTTCATCAAAGTCCAAAACTGATCCATCCTCTTCTTCTGAATCCACAGGTCTTCTAGATAATCCATCAGGTAAAGTGAAAGTTTTCCCAGGTTTGAGAACAATTTCAAAAGAAAATAATTGAATGAAAGCCACCCATCTAGTCATGGGAGCATTTGGTAAAGAGGGTGAGTTAATCATTTCTATCAAAGATTTTGCATCTACCTGTAACTCAAAATGTTGACCCCAAAGTATTGTTTGTAACTTATTTAGGACTCTAGCTACTCCACATAACTCTAACTTGGATTGAGAATATCTTGACTCTACAGGTGAAAAAACAATTGATTCATATAAAACTGGCCTGGCTAATCCTGTGTCTACTTCTTGCTGACTAAGTACTCCTCCAGCAGCTATTGAACTTCAATCCACAGCCAAAATAATTTTGCCAGCTTCTTCCTACTACTATTTCTTTTAATTTAACAAAAGCTTCTTCACAAGAATTACTCCATACCCATTCTTCATCCTTCCTAGTGTTTTTGAAGGACTCTAGCTACTCCACATAACTCTAACTTGCATTGAGAATATCTTGACTCCACAGGTGAGAAAACAATTGATTCATATAAATCTGGTGTAACTAATCCTGTTTCCAACTCTTTCTGAATAAGTACTCCTCCAGAAGCAATTGAACTTGAATCCACAGCCAAAATAATTTTCCCAGCATCTTCAGAATTATCTATCTTCTTTAGAGTAATGTCCTCTACTACTATTTCTTTTAATTTAACAAAAGCTTCTTCACAAGAATTACTCCATACCCATTCTTCATCCTTCCTAGTGAGCTTTCTCAGTGGACTTGCTATTTCTGATAAATCTTTTATCAAAATTCTAACATAAACATCAACTCCCAAAAACCCTCTAAGTTCTATAACATTTCTAGTTCTGGGCCAAGTGAGTACTTTATTCTTCTTCTTAATTGACACCTTTCTTCCTTCTTTACAGACTACATGCCAACTATATCCAGTGCAGGCACACAACAAGCAAACTTCTTCCCAGAAACAGTGAGTCCAGCTTCTTCTATTCTAAATAAAACCCTTTCCAAAATAATAGCAAATTCCCATATAAATTTTCTAATGTTAGGATTTTCTTCTAAAACAGCTCCACCATAATCACTTCTAGGTCCTTTTATTCATCATCTATAAATACTCCAGCATATTCAGGGATTTCATCTTGCAACATCCACATCATTTGGGCCTGGTAAACCGCAACAGAATTAGTGGCACCTTGAGGTAATCTGGTTAATCTAAATCTTCCTAGAGGGGTATCAAATTTTGTGAGTGGTCTTGATTCCTCTGCCAGTTCCCTTTCATCATAACCTCCCATGATATCTCCTAATCCATAACATGCCCTTCCAGAAAATGACTCCACAAAATCTTCAGTAGCTGGGGGTAAACCTGAATCTTTGATGGTAACCTTGTTTAATTCTTGTAAGTCATGAACAACTCTTAATTTACCATCATGTTTCTTTACACAAAAGACTGGACTTGAATAACTGGAAGTAGAAGGTTCATATAAACCAGTTTTAACTTTAAGTAATGATCAACTCTGAATTTACAATCATGTTTCTTTACACAGAAGACTGGGCTTGAATAACTTGAAGTAGAAGGTTCATATAATCCAGTTCTAACTCTTTCTCTAACTAATTCAATAAATTCCTCCTTTGCTGATCCAGGTATTGGTATAGGCCTTTTTTGCCAAGGTTGATGGTCTATTACTGGAATAATGTAAGGTAAGCCATAACTATGTTTTAACAAGCCTCTTTCTTCTGGACAGAAAACAAAAACCTTTTCCCTGATCACGATTAGATTCAAGAATAATTTAATTTCCTCCTTACTCAACCATCCTTCTGGACCAAAATTGACCACCTTCAATCTTTCTGTAGTGATTTTCATTGTTGGCTTGAATTCAGGTGGATAAGGTGTAAGTGGTTTTTCATAAGGGTCTCTTGATAATGCTGGTCTTTTTAGTGGTGGGTTTGTAAATTGTGGGATTGGTTCATTTACAGGTTTCACTTACTATCCCACAGGTTTATATTTAGTCATACACCATACTTCCCCTTCCCTCCAGCTTTCACAGAATCTACCCTGACAACCTGAATTAAGTCCTTCATATAAAAGTTGTTTGGTTCCTTTGTAAGTTATTATTTTTTTATCTGCTAGAAATACATCTTTTTGAAATTGATTTGAAACTCATTCTTGTTCCTCTAGATTTTTATGTTCTATTTTGCTTAAGAATTTTTGGATTTTCAACAGTGAGTTTGATGATTTTAAAATTGAAAGGAAATATAACACTAATGTTATTTGTTTTTGGATTTTAAATTTTTTAATAGGATTTTGTATTTTTCTAGATAACTGTAATAAAATTTCAGAATGTTTATGGAATTTTCAAAATAGATTTTTGAACCAGCTGAAACCAATTTTGGAAACTCTAGAACCTATCCCTTCTGCTAGTCTGGAAGAGTGCCTCTTTGCCAGAATGCCCAATTCTATAAAAAAGACTGATTAATTTGACCAAGATTCATTTTAAGGAGATTCTTTCTTTTATCCCATCCTATACCATGTCCTACTTTGGCCAAAGGTATAGTAAAAACTCTTCCTGCTTCAGCTTCAAATGAAAGTCTTTCCCCTTCTTTGTGATATGCTAATGAACAGTTATAATCAAAAAGAAAAGGTCTTCCCAAAATACTTTGCTTGACTCTTGGTGACACAAAAAGGTGAGCTCTTCCACTGAATTTTCCAATCATTAATGAACAGTTTTCTACTACTCCAACAATATCACACCTTTCTCCTCCTACTCCTGTCATCTGAATACTAACTTCCACCATTTGTAATCCCAGATCTTCAGCTAAAGCTTGAGAAATTACATTAAGCATAGAACCTGAATCTACTAAAAACTCCACACAAGAATCCTCTACTACAGCATCCACAAATCCTAAGGCACAAGAATAATAACATGGGTCTGAATTCTTTTCCTCATTTTCATTAAGAATCATAGTTGGTGAGGATTTGGTATTTGCTGATTGATTATTACTTATATATGTGAGTGCAGATTTTTTATTTGCTTGAAGTTTGTCAGCTAAATTTTTAATGACAGCTTCAGTATATGCTGGTGATAATGAAGTAAGTTGAGAGAAAGTAGTTGGGATTTTACTGTTTTCTAGATCACTAATTAATTGTTCCACTGGTTTCTTCTCTTCCTTTTGTTTAGAACTTGACTTTTCTTTTGGTTGAACAGTTCTTTCTTCTTGATGAGGTGAAAAATGAATTAAGCCAGGTGAATTTTCTTCTCTATCAATCTCCATAGGAGTTTCCTCAATTCTGACTTGTTTTTGCTTTTGTTGGGATGACCTAGTTGCAGCTCCATTTGAAGACATTCTGATTTGGGATTTTACTATTCTCTAGATCACTAATTAATTGTTCCACTGGTTTCTTCTCTTATTTTTTTTTTGACTTTTCTTTAGGTTGAACAGTTCTTTCTTCTTGATGTGGTGAAAAATGAATTAAGCCCGGTGAATTTTCTTCTCTATCAATCTCCATAGGAGTTTCCTCAATTCTGACTTGTTTTTGCTTTTGTTGGGATGACCTAGTTGCAGCTCCATTTGAAGACATTCTGATTTTATTATAACTTTCTGCACTAATTTGTGGGGGCTCCCAATTAACTTTATTCAAAGAAGAAGTAAGGTGAGGTGGATTTTCTCTTTTCAATATTTTAACTGGTTGATTTTCAGTACTGATAAAATTGTTGACCTTGGGAACTTTAGCTGATTCAGTTGCTACTACATGTCTAATGGGTCTACTAACATCATAAGGAATTTTCTGTCCACTAGGTAAATAATAATCTCTTCCAACTTTTCTAACTAAATTCTGTATTTCATCTTCTAGTGATTCTGGGCATCTAAAAATATTGTGTCCTTCTCTATGACAATATAAGCAAGGTCTATCTTCATAAAGGGGTCTAGATGGAGGATTATTGGGTCTAGAATACTCATTAGGTTGATTTTTCTGAGCTAAAGTTTGTACTAACATCATAAGGAATTTTATGTCCACTAGGTAAGTAATAATATCTTCCAACTTTTCTAACTAAATTCTTTCTTTCATCTTCTAATGATTCTGGGCATCTGAACATATTGTGTCCTTCTCTATGAAAATATGAGCAAGGTCTATTTTCATAAAGGGGTCTAGATGGAGGATTACTAGGTCTAGAATATTCATTAGGTTGATTTTTCTGAGCTAAAGTTTGAGTAAGTGTTTTGATTGAATCTGCCAAAGAATCCACCTTTCCTTCTAAACTATGTCCAGTATTTTCAGTTATCATTTTCTCCCTAGCAATTTTTCCTTTATCTGTCTGCTTTTTTATGATCTAATCCTTTTTGAATAATTTTATTTGATTCAGAGAAAATTCTAGTAAATCCAAAGGTTTCTTCAGAGTCAGCTTTCATTTCTTCCTCAGAAATATCCAATAAATCTTGATAGTTGGGGGGTATACAAAATCCATCCCTTCCATAAGTAATTTTTCTCTGTTTAATAAGTTCTTTCTTGATTGATTTTTGAGTATCTTTAGGAAAAGCAGCTAAAAATATTCCAACTATTTCTTGATCCCTTCCAATATGACCATTACTAACTAAGTACTTTCTGATTTTTAAAAATTGAGCGTGGGGGGTATACAAAATCCATCTCGTCCATAAGTAATTTTTCTTTGCTTAATAAGTTCTTTCTTTATTGATTTTTGAATATCTTTAGGAAAAGCCGCTAAAAAAATTCCAACTATTTCTTGATCCCTTCCAATATGACCATTACTAACTAAGTACTTTCTGATTTTTGAAAATTGAGCAACAAAAGTTCTATAGTCCTTCAAATCTTTAATTCCACCTTTCTTGGTCCAATCTGAAGCTAATTCCACTAAGTCCTCAAGAGCATGTTTAATAGTTGGGAACAGATCTCCCCAAGACTTCTCCATGCTCCTCCTCAAAACTTTCCAGATCCTTTCCTCATAGCCATCCATATCTTCAAGTTCTGCATAACCTTGTCCCAATCACTAGCTCCACAAGCTTCAGCAGTCCTTTCAAATCTTCTAATAAAAGTATTAAAATTTTCTCCATGCAATTTAAGAGTATCATTTTTAATTTTAAATATTTGTCTATTAGCTGATCTAATTTCTTCATATAAATTCTGTTGTCCAGGTGCTAGTTGAGGAACTTCTGTTCCCATGTCTGATTCCATATTCTCCTGAGTTTCTGTCTTCTTTTTATATTTTGGAGGTGGTGGCACTGTTGGCTGATTCCTAGAGTAAGCAGTTCCAAAAGTTGAAGATGACTGAATTCCTACAGTTGGGTTTCCTTCCAAAGCTACAGTTCCAAGTCCATATCCAGTCATTTTTCTTAGTTAATAAAGTGATATAATTGTTCTGATTCCATATTCTCCTGAGTTTCTTCCTTCTTTTTATCTTTTGGAGGTGGTGGAACTATTGACTGGTTCCTAGGGTAACTAGTTCCAAAAGTTGAAGTTGACTGTATTCCTATAGTTGGGTTTCCTTCCAAATCTACAGCTCCAAGTCGGCATTTTTCTTATTTAATAAAGTAATATAATTGATAAATAATCTAACTAATTTTTAATCTAAATTTTTATTTTAGGTAGGTTTATTTTTATAGTCATTTAACTCAAGCTCTGTTGGTGATTTCCTAAATTTTCTAGACAAAAATGGAATTGAGATTGATCAGTGAGAGCAATTTTTATGACTACAATTATTGGTCCCTGAAGAACAATAACCATAACAAAAAATAAAGAAATCTACTATTTATTAAATGTTTTTTATTCCTACAATTATTCAAATCATAGTCCAAGCATTGTTGTCAAGCCAAGATAAAATTAATTTAAATAAAAAATAAAAATTAGAGGATTTCAATTCAAAAATATCTTCATATTCATTTCATTGTTTGCTTATCTTGTTTTATTTCTTATCAAAAATGATTTTAATCATGAAATGAATAAAGCTGTTTTTGGTGTTCTACCATCTTTATTTCTTTCATAAATTTCTCCTCTTTTTCTCTTATAATATTCTTCTCTTTTTCTCTTTTCACTTATAACTTTCTCCTCTTTTTCTCCTATAACTTTCTTCTCTTTTTCTCTTATAATTTTCTCTCTTTTTTTTTGAAAATACATGTTTTTCACCTTTGTTTATCCTTTCTTTACCTTGTTCAGCTTGAATTCTCTTATGCAATATAAATCTTCTCCAGTTTAATCAGATGAAAGATATGCATTGCATCAATATAATTAAAATGAAGCGATGTTGAAAATAAAATAAATTGCATCAATTTATTTGAAGAAATGAAAATAAATTGATGATACTTAAAAAAAATAAATGAAAGTAAATTGATGAATACTTAGAAAGAGGCAAAATATAACAAGCAATAAGAATCAAACATTTTCCAAGCTAAGCTAAGGAATCCAGGCTTGGATCCACATTTTTGTAATAACTGTGCACATGGGAAGATGAAGGGATATTGTTGATGTTGATATCTGGCAAGCTATCAGAATCGTTATGGTCCGAACTTTGTGAGATTTTATTTGAATGAGATGGTGGGTGATTGGAGTCCAAATCAGAATAAAAGTTTGAGTCGGAATATTTGGTGTTGCAATGGATTTCATCTCTTGCCTCTAATTCATTTACTTCTTTCTCTTTCATTTCTTTTTTGTTCTTTTTTGTTCTTTTTCATATCTTTTTCTTTTGCTTCTTTTTATTCTTTTGCTTCTTTTTCTTTTATTTCTTTCTCAATCATTTCTCTTTCAATAATTTTTTGCATGATTTCTTTTTTTTCCCTTAAGAAGTATTCTTTTGACAAATCATCTGTGAGAGTAGTGAGATCTTTTTCATGATGGTCATTTCAAACTGTTGGGTTTTGGTGACGGCTTCTGATTTGAATATTTTATTTGATTCCTCCTGAAGTTGATTTGCACAATCAAAAGCTGATAATCGCTTGGCGCCCTCGATGAAGTTGGTCTCTAATCTTTTCAATTTTTTTTTGGCCAGATTGACCTCAGAAGCTTGCCGTTTTGCCTGCTTGATTCCCATTGGTCGGGATTTGGTATTGGGTGTACTAGATGGTGCAGTCAAATTGGCCGAGTGGGAAATAGAGGAATTGGGTTCTGGGGCTGATTGTGATTGAGGATGGTTATCTTCAATCTTTAGTTGAGGTTTTCTAATGGCACCCTCATCCTGCCATTTATTGTGTGAGTGAAGTATGAGCCAGGTTGATTCAAAGGCAAAGACTTTGTGAGTGTCGTTGTAAAACTCCTCCTTGGCTTTCTTCAGGATTGAAGATTCATTCCATCCTGATGGCCAGTTGGCTACAAGTCTGTTGAAACTAAGACTAGAAGAGCTGAAGATTTTTATTTTTTATGATTTTTATGTTTTTAATTTTTAAGAAGGATGGGATGAGGATTTTTAAGGAGAAAGGAAAAAGGAACAAGTGAAGCTCACTTGGAAGGACTCAATAGTGGCACGGATGGATTTTTAAGAGGAGATTCAATGTTTTTTATTTACTTTAAGCAAGAGTTTAAGTAGAGAGGAAAAACGAAGATAGAACCCCAATAGTTATTTGAGGGGCCTAATGTGGTTCCAACAACTTTGATAAAAAAATAAAAATAATGAGAATCAAAAAGAGAAGAAAATAAAAAAGATAATCAAGACTAATTGTTTTTGAACATGATTAAACAATTTTAATTCTAACAACATAGACTGCAGAGCCGTTAATTCTGTAGATGAGATTCTAAATATTTTTAAGTAATAAAAAAATAAGTTTTGAACAAAAGAGATGGGATAAATAAGAACTAAGAGATTGAACAGTTAAATCTATTTTTAGACTGGCTCTTTGGCTACTGCTATGATTTTTTAAAGACAAAACATCTTAGACAATTTATACTAAACTACTTCAGACTACTTATTTATTTATTTTTATTTTTTAAAATAAAATTTAGCAAATAAAAAGATTAAAAGACTTTAATTTTTAAGTATTGATTTTGATTGAAGAGGCAAAAATAGTTCAAATTACAACAAAGTCTGTTATAAAATCAGGCAAATTTTACAGTTTCCTTTCTGATTATGTCCCATCTGGTCCCAACAAAACAATAAAAAACAATTAGCTATTGCCAGCCAAAAAAAAGTATATAAAAATGAAGAAAGATGGAAGATTTGAAGAGGCTTGAATTAAAAAAAAAATCATACCAATTAGAGAGACTCTTTGCCTCCCGGGCAGTACCAGTGCACATCATGAAGCTTTGTGTTATGCTCTCCCAAAAGACCTATTTTTTTGTGAGTTGTTGTTTAAAGCATCTTCAGAAATTTCATTCCAGCTATGCGCCAATTGGTCCTCCTCGCTGGGTGGTAAATTGGCATGTCGTTTAGACATGGTTGAGGAGGAATTGGTGGTGATGGTGGTGGTGTGGAATCTTGAGAAATGTCAGCCTTCGAGGAAGTTCAAGCTGTTAACCCAGAGCTTGAGGTCTTCTAACAGGAGGGTTGATGATGTGAGAAATTCAATAAGTAGGTCTCTAACATTGATATGTTGATGTGTTGGGGACAGTATTCTTATATAGTGATGTGATGATGTGTCTAAAATGAAAAGGAATATTTTTAATAGTAAAAAGTCGTCTTTTCTTGAATTTCTAGGGAACAGAGAAATCAAATGAGTACAGCTTATATAGAGAATATTGACAAAGATTACATAAGCATATAATATGACTATAGAAGAAATGTATAAAATGAAATAAAAAATGAATCAAATGATTTAATTTAAAAATAAAACTGCAGTCTGTATAGTAAATTTAATACTAGCTTGTTTAAGGTTGTTTAAGTTTACTTGCAGGCTGACAAGAAATGTGTGTTGTACTATCTGCATCCCCCCGTTTCAGTGGAGCCGCAAACCTGAACCTAGCCTGAGGTTTTGGATGCATATTCAGAATGTACTCCACCCGCAGTTTAGTGGCCGTCATATTTAAAAACCACTAACCTGAATTGAAGCTTTTGGTTAGCTAGCCCCCCCTTAGCCCACACCCAATGTGGTTGCCGGTTGGGTTAAGTTGTCTTAACCTGGCAATTTAACCCGACCGTTTCTTATGCTCTAAAACAACACCTTTTTTCTGGTGTGTTTTTTTACTAAAACACGCTTGCACCCGGAGGGTCAAGGGTTACCTGCCAGGGGTATTGTTTTACTCAAGTAACATCTTTTCAAGGGTGTTGTTTACTAAAACAACATCTTTTCAAGGGTGTTGTTTACTAAAACAACATCTTTTCAAGGGTGTTGTTTACTAAAACAACACCTTTTCAAGGGTTTCATTTACTAAAACAACACCTTTTCAAGGGTGTCGTTGTGAGACTCCAAAAGAGGCTAGAGAATTTAAGCCCTAATGGCAGAATATAGAAAGGTATGGATGAGTATAAACTCTGCCTTTCTTGATGACAGGTATTGATAGAATGGTTTTTGTCTGAAGATGAACAGGGAGCAACGCTACACCTGGTTGATGGTTTATATAATGATTGAGTATTTTATTTCTGAGTTACAGTATGTAGGTTTTTAGTATTTTTCTATTTATTATTTTTTCTAGTATGTGTATAAGTGAGTGATGGATGAGTGGATGATATATGTGAGATATATTATGAGTGGATAGATTGATTGATAGATGATCAGTAGATTGGTGGATGGATGAGTGACTGGATTGATGAGTGGATAGATTGATTGATAGATGATCAGTAGATTGGTGGATGGATAAGTGACTGGATTGATGAGTGGATAGATTGATTGATAGATGATCAGTAGATTGGTGGGGGGGTGAGTGACTGGATTGATGAGTGGATAGATTGATTGATAGATGATCAGTAGATTGGTGGGGGGGGAAACAGGCTGGAGAGAGCTCCTTATATACAAAAATATGAGGGATTTTAGCTCCAGGGGAAAGCACAAATGCCCTGCAAAAATGGGTGCACAGACCTGCACAGACCTATGATGTCATGGTGCACTGACCTATGATGTCATGCGCACAGACACTATGTAAATACAACATCAACTGATTGGTGCACAGATATTTTTATGGGTTTAAGAAGCACATGACCTGAGCACAGACATTATTTGAAAGTAAAATATCACAGACAGGGGAAAGGTATACTGTCACACAAATTCCCCAGTGAGACTTATATTCCTTGTAACTTCTGAACCATGTGACATAGAGGTATGGGCTTGCTGAGTGACTAGGGGTTATTTTGGCCCTAGAATCCATTTTTGAGGTTTATTTGAGTGTTTTCCTTGTCCTTCAGTCTTGAATTCATTGTTTCATGTCTTGATTCTGATTTATATTGTGCCTTGATATGTATAAAACTATTGTGGA
>KN362085.1:0-13207 GCA_000785685.1 Uromyces viciae-fabae
CACCAAATCAATATTTTGAAGTGAGCAGGGGAAATCTTTTCTGCAAATGAAGAACTTAGGATGGTTGAGTTTATCTTCAAGCTTGATTTCCTAAGTGAGATTAATTTATGATTCAACTTTTTATTCCGTTACTTGTGATGATAACAACAAACTAGGTTTTGATAAATTAGGTTTGATAAGATCAACTGTTGCCAGGGGTTTCCTTTAAAGTCAGCTAACTTGGACATTTCACAGATTTAAGCAAAGATTTCAACGGATTTCAACAAAGGTGACAAATGGAAAAGCTTGAGAAATGAAGTTGGGGAGGGCTATAAAGAACTGCCATTCTCTCATGTTAATCTCCTACTCTATCAATCTACCTCCCTTACCCGCATCTCCCATTGATTGTAAACTCTATCTATCTACCGTTTGTTGAGCTAATATATCAAATCCGTAAGTAAATTAAACAATCATCTTTACAATGGCCAATGCACAATCTAGTACCAATAAACCTTCCCGCATCTTTCCCCCTGCTACTGACCCAGCCATTGTTCCTCCTGCCCCTGATTAAAGTGAGGACATGTCTGTAGACGATAATGGCTCTGAATCTTTGGAGTGGCAGTATTGGGAGGTACTTCTGGATGAAATGCTAGAAGGGACATCGAAGTGTGCTAATGATGGAGCTGATTCATGTGAGTAGGATGTAAGAAGATACCACTACCCATAACCATTACCACCATACACATGAGTAATTTTACTTATTTTGATGTGTGGAGGATTAGTGGAAATGAATGATTGCACAGCTACAGCCAGGATTGCTGCAAGAGATTGATTTGAGAAGCGCAAAGGTGGGGAGAGTTCTTCAGAAAGAGAGTTGAAAAAAGTGCGCCACATGGTCACAAAAGCTCTCCTCCTGAATCAATCCAGCACAATCTCACATTTGTTATGGCAATGGGTCAGATTCCTAATCAGTATGCCAAAAGATATTCACAATTTTCCACCATCACCCACTAGTGAGGAAGTATTAAAATTGGAACAATGGGCGCCCATGAGAGTTAAGTGGGTCTTGGAGCATCTGGGGAATGTCAAGGCGCAGCATGGCAAAGACAGTCAAGCAGATGGACAGCTCCACTACAATGAGGAGGTAGCTAGCTGGATTGGTACCATCATGACACCTCCTAAATTCACCCCAGCTCCAAATGTACCATTGACAGAGAGCTTCGCGATCAGTGAAAGGCTCGCATGTGAACACGAAATCCAAAAAGCAGGGTTTTCAAGAATCACTTTGGAGTGGCACACTTCTTCTTTCAAATCCTCCAATTGGAATGCTGCAATGAGTACAATCATCCTCCAGCACTATGTGAATTGGGAAAAGACTCAAGCTGGTAATGTGTGGGAGGGAATGGAAAAAATGAGTGCACTGTTGGAGCAGTGGGTTTTGGGCCAAGGGAAGGAGATACGGCGTGCAGGACAGTTGCGAGCACAGTTGGAGGTCCGGAAAATAAACAAGGCCAAGTGCACTTAAATTCAAAGGACGAAGAAGAAATTAAGTAATAAGAGTTGAGGTTAATCTTTGATTGGAATACTTGAAGCATACTGACACTAGTGGCACTGCAATGAAAAGATAAGTGAGAAGCGCTTCCAAATAGCCCGCAAGTACCCTCCCAATTATTGGGTTGATGTCATTCCACTTCATGACCGAGTGGTGTTGAGTTTTCTTCATTAAGCCCATGTAGAATTGCCAGGGGGTTTCTTCTTCCCCATTATTTTTTATCATTCTCACCCAAAAATTTATTTTAAAGTAGTCAGAAAAATTACTCAATCTGCTCACTTTCACGAAAATATCAACTTAATCAAATCACTTCAAGTCAGGATTAAAACTAGTAAAGTGATCAACTACTTTTCTCCCTCTCCCACTTATTCAACACAGTCTAACAAATTTTTATTCTTGTTACCTCAAGTTTATATCTAGTATCCTTGCTTTTTAGAATCACTTCCAGGATTCAATTTTAATTATTCAATCTAGTGTCTTATCACTGCTGTTTGTTTTATTTTCTATTTATTTCTTTTATTTCTCTTTTTCTTTTTTTGAAGTCAAAAGAACTAATCTCTTATTTATCACTCTAATTTATTTTGGGCATTACTAAATACACGCGGTCAGCCCGCAAAGTCACACGGTTTCGACCGCGCGCGGACCGGCCGCGTGCACGCGGTTTTCCGCCAACACACGTGGTTTTTAAACCGCGTGTTTTTGAAAAAATAAAAAGGGTGAAAATTTCTTTGGGGTCTAAAAACCCCAAAGAAAATTACTCAAAATTTTTGAAAGGGTTTTGCCCCCCCAAAAGATTAATCAAGAAGAAATAATAAAATAAAAAAAATGATTTGTACAGGGCACCGAAACTTTATGAAGGGGTCCTTTCCCGTGGAAAAAAAAATGATGGGGGTTGATATCAACCCCCAAACTATAAATTTAGCCAAAAAAAAAAACAAAAAAGAAAAAAAAAAACAGTTTGTCAAAAATAAAAAACAAAAAAAAAGGTTTTGGGGGAGAGGGCCCCAAATAATTGGCAGATGCCTGTGTCCTGTGGAATAGAGAAAAGAAACAAAAGACAAAGACAAACATAAAGAAAAAAGAAATAAAAAAAGAAATAAAAAAGGAATTAAAAAGAAATAAAAAAGAAAGAACAAAGAAACAACAAAAAAAGAAAGAAAAGGGAAGAAAAATCTAAGAAAGAAACAAGAAAAAGGAAAGATGAAAGAAAGAAGAAAAAATTAGCAAGAAATAAAGAAAAGATAAAATTGAAAAAAAACAAAAAAGAAAGAAAAATTGGAAGAAACCTAAAATTGAAATAAAAAAGCAAAATGAAGAGGGAACAGAGTAAAGAAAACTAAAAAATGATTTATTTATATGCTCCATCTTTTTTCTTTCTTTTCTCTCTCTTCTGTTATTTTCTTTTTCTTTTTTTTTCTTTTGTCTAGTTTTTTTGTTTTTTTCTTGCTTCTTTCTTCTTTTCAATTTTTTTTGTTCCTTTTTCTTTCTTTCTTTTTCCTTTTTATTTTTATTTTTATTTTTTATTTTACTTGATTTATTTATTTATTTCTATATTTATCTCTTTCTTTATTTTTTCTCTCATTTTTATTTCTTTAATTTTGTTATTCCTTTCCTTTTGCTTTTTTTTCTTTTCCTTTTTCATTTTTCATTTTTCCTTTTGTCTTTCTTTGTCTTTCTTAATTTTTATTTTTACGTTGCTTCTTCAAAGGGTTTTCAAAGCCCCCTAAGGTTGAACTCCACAGGACACAGGCATCTGCCAATTATTTGGGGCCTTCTCTCCCAAAACCATTTTTTTGTTTTTTATTTTTGAAAAACTGTTTTTTTTTTCTTTTTTGTTTTTTTTTTGGCTAAATTTATAGTTTGAGGGTTGATATCAACCCTCATCATTTTTTTTTCCACGGGACAGGACCCCTTCATAACGTTTTGGGGCCCTGTACAAATCATTTTTTTTATTTTATTATTTTTTTTCGATTAATTTTTTGGGGTGGCAAAACCCTTTCAAAAATTTTGAGTAATTTTTTTGGGGGGTTTTAGACCCCAAAGAAATTCTCCCCCTTTTTATTTTTTCAAAAAAATGCGGTTTAAAAACCGTGTATGTTTGCGGAAAACCGCGTGCACGCGGCCGGTCCGCGCGCGGTCGAAACCGCGTGAGTTTGAGGGCCGACCGCGTGTATTTAGTAATGCCCTTTCTTTTTATGTTTATCTTTTTTTTTCTTCTTTTAGTTCACCTCATAAATCTACTTACCTGATCCTCATAGTCCATACTTATTTTAAATAATTTCTAAAAAGACTTCTATCTAGTGGTTTGTTTGTTTCTATTATTTCTTATTCCTTGACATTCTTTTAATCTTTACTTGCTATTATTTTATTTTATTTTTTTAGTCTGGTTTTAGTTTTATAGTAATCAATTAAGATTTTCAACACGATTAACAGTCGAATCGATCAACAGGAAAAATCTTAATCAGTTCGAATCACTAAACCAGATACTAAAAAGATTGATATGGATGCCGTTAATCCCACGACCTTAAAAACAACCATTGAGGCATTCTAGTAACATGGAAAAATTTGTTACTGATGTCAGAAGTACTCTTGTCAAAATGGAGGACGTTGGCAGAACCATAGATGAAGAATTAATCACCTATGAATTACTTCGTCGTCTTCCGAGTAGCTTAGAAAAAATCAAACGATTACTCACTCTAAAAACGGCGAAGATATCACTCCCAAGGCACTGCTAGATCACTTAGAAATTCACATGAATGAGCTTATAAAAATATTGATTGCCAACAAAAATGATCCTGTGGCTACAACAATGTTCACCAAGGAGGATCCTTGATGTATCCCTGGCCAAAAAAATCCTTATAATAGTTCACACACCAAATAAAACTTTTGGAAGTTATATCCGGAGAAGAAAAAAGTGTTCATGAAGAAAATTCAGGAATCTCAAGTTAGCTGCTTCTCCACCTTCTCCTTCAATCATCCTTCTGTTTTTGTCTTAGACTCAGGTTCTTACTCCCACATGGTTTCTGACCGAACTCTATTCATTGCTCTTGACAAAACATAAGCCGGAATTATAAACACTAGCTGTGGACCAAACACCTTAAAAATTGAAGGAAAGGGGTCTGTTTCTCTAAATTATCTCAACAAAACAATTGTTTTTCATCATGTTCTTTTTTCCAAAAATGACTGTTAACTTTTTATCTCTTCATCAATTGTTACTTGAGAAATACCAAATTTAATTTGACATCAACAAGTTTACTATCTACAAAGATAACAAATGCTTTATTGAGGGACATTATCATAATAATTTGCCAGTTATTCAATTGAAAATGAACAGCAAAAATTCTTATTCTCATCTAAGTCAAGCTGAATTGATTCATAAATCATTAGGGCATGTCAGTTACAAACGTATTAGAAAAAAACTTGGCATTCCGATCAAGGCTCCTGAAATATGCAAGTCATACGCAAGAGTGAAAATCACAAAAGCCTCATAAAAACATTCATCTTCTACCGCTTGAAAACCTTTTGAAGAGTTGCATTTAGACCTGATTGGACCTATTGGACCAATGTCATACAAAAAACACAAGTATATCTTAACAATAGTTGATGCGTACACTCAATACTGTGCTGCCCTTCCATTGGTGACTAAATCAGGTACTTTCTTATCGCTAACACACATCATTGATGTAGAAGCTAAGAGGTTTGGATACTATCCATCAATACTTCATTCGGACCAAGGATCTGAATTTGCGAATGCAGTGTTTGATGTTTTTTGCAAAGATCACGTTATTTGTCAGAGATATTTGGACGCTTATACCCCACAGCAAAATGGTCTTGCTGAGAGGTTTAATAGAACAATTCTTGAGTCACTCAAAACAAATATTCTTGATTCTGGACTTCCAAAAAATTTGTGGAACAAAGTACTTAGTGCTAGTATTCTCACTCTGAATCAAATACCTACTCATAAAAGTAAAAAAAGTCCTTACAAACTATTTGAAGAGGAGTCTATTCCCTTAGACTATCTTCACCCCATAGGAAATCCACTAGTTGTATTGTCAAATCAAGATAAACACAAACTGGAACCAAGAGGAGATCTTGGTAGGCTAATCGGATTTAATCCTGAACTCAAATCATACAAAATACTCTTGAACGATGGAAAAACTGTAAATTCAAAAAATGTAACCTTTCTGGACTATTCATTAGAAACTATTACAACTCATGAAGATAATGAATTAATCGTAGAAGAAGAAGAAAAAAGATTAGAAAAAACAATTGTTGCGAACGATAAAAAAGAAGAAGAAATAAACATCAAAAATGAAGAAGAAGAGTTGTAAGGAGAATTTAAATCAGCCGATGATGGCTCAACTTCAGATGAGTTGGAGGTTTTGGAATCTTTAGTTCCAAAATCAGATCAAGTTGGTCGCATTCTTTGTGATTGCACTCTACAGGTAAAACCAGTAAAATACTCTCACTTGATTGAAGATCCAAAAAATTTCAACGGCTATTCAAGGACCAAATGTGTCGGGCTGGTTAAAAGCCATTGATAACAAACTCGAGAATATAGAATCTCACGGTGTTTGGCTTGATCCTTATGAAACTCCCTCAAAACCCTTAAGGTCTACATGGATGTTCAGAACCACACCAAGAACCGAATCCTCTCCAGAAAAGCTTAAAGCTTGCCTTTGTATTCAAGGTTTCTTACAAACTTACGGCAAGGATTTTTTTGAAACATTTGCACCTACCGGAAAAATCCCCTCATGTTTAACTCTTATGGTTGTTGCTATTGACTTGAAGCTGCCTATAAAGCAACACAATGTTAAGAGCGCATTTCTTTTTGCCCCTTTGGAAGAGGTGATTTTCATACATACTCCAGAAGGTTCAAAAAGGAAGGCTCCATATTTAAAATTGATTAACTCGCTCTATGGACTAAAGCAGGCACCAAAGAACTGGTACAAAACTTTAACATCCTGGTTTGAAGAGATTGACTATTTTCCTTCAGTTTCCGATCCTTGCTTATTTATTCACAAAAACAAAAATTCCTTTATTTTTTTTCATATAGATGACATGATTGTGGTAGGAAGGACACAAGAATTTGAAGAGCTATTCTTAAAACGCTTTCCTAATTCAACAGCACATTCTCCTGACACTTTACTTGGCATGAATTTAGATATTAAAAAAGATTCTATTGGTTTATCTCAAGAACCGCTCATAAGAAAAGGATTAGAACTCTTAAATCTCTCAGAATGTCACTCAGTGAAAACTCCTATGACACCTGCCGTTCAGCTTTACTCTGCATCCGATGAAGATCACAATGAATTTAAAAAATTAAATATTAACTATAGATCATTTACTGGTATACTAAACTATTTAGCTTGCCAAACTCGACCCAATTTAGCTTCCACAGTGTCTATCTTATCTCGTTTCAATCAAAAACATTGGAAAGAAGTGATTCATTGCTGGAAGTACTTCAAAGGAACTCAACATCTAGGACTAATTTTCAAACCTGATAAAGAATCTTTAATTAATCACATCAATTTGTTCACTGACGCTACCTGGGCTGAAGATCATGAAACCAGAATCTCTCAAAGCGGATCCATCGCTTTTTGGAAATCATGTCCAATCTTATGGAATAGCAATAAACAAAATAATATTACTATGTCATCAACTGAGTCAGAAATGAATGCTTTATCAGATGGTGAACAAGAAAGTCAATGGCTTTCTTTTTTGATTGAAGAACTCTGGAAGAAAAAGTTTTCCGCAAATTTGTTCCATATTGATAATAAAGGGTTGCTTGAAAAATTGAAACACTTTGGATCAAACTCAAAAACAAAACATCTGGAAATTCAAATTAAAAATCTTCGAGAAAAATTTAAGAACAAAATAATTGATGTCAAACTTGTTTCATCTGATGATATGATAGCTGATGCATTGACAAAAGCTGCTCCTCAACCTTCAGTCAATAAACTTCAAGATAAATTTTTAGGAGTTCTTTTGCCTTCAAACAAGAAGGGCTGTTGAGTTTTCTTCTGTAAGCCATGTAGAATTGCCAGGGGGTTTCTTCTTCCCCATTATTTTTTATCATTCTGACCCAATAATTTATTTTAAACTAGTCAGAAAAATTACTCAATCTGCTCACTTTCACGAAAATATCAGCTTAATCAAATCACTTCAAGTTCAAGTCAGGATTAAAACTAGTAAAGTGATCAGCTACTTTTCTCTCTCTCCCACTTATTCAACACAGTCTAACAAGTTTTTATTCTTTTTACCTCAAGTTTATATCTAGTATCCTTGCTTTTTAGAATCACTTCCAGGATTCAATTTTAATTATTCAATCTAGTGTCTTATCACTGCTGTTTGTTTTATTTTCTATTTATTTCTTTTATTTCTCTTTTTCTTTTTTTGAAGTCAAAAGAACTAATCTCTTGTTTATCACTCTAATTTCTTTTTATGTTTATCTTTTTTTTCTTCTTTTAGTTCACCTCATAAATCTACTTACCTGATCCTCATATTCCATACTTATTTTAAACAATTTCTAAAAAGACTTCTATCTAGTGGTTTGTTTGTTTCTATTATTTCTTATTCTTTGACATTCTTTTAATCCTTACTTGCTATTTTTTTATTTTATTTTTTTAGTCTGGTTTTAGTTTTATAGTAATCAATTGAGATTTTCAACAGATTGACAGGTTGAAAGTTCCAGTTCGGAAGATTCAGAATCATCTGAGCAGGAATACTCACGAAACAAAACTGGTGCAAGTTCTTCATCCTCTGAAGAACAGGATGAGTTACCCTTGGTGGAGGCACCTCCAGTTGAAAATTTGTTACAAGTGAGTTTTTTTGTTATGTTGTGGTGGAATTAATATTGTTTGTTGAATTTTTCTTTTTCCAGGCTTATATTAGCCAAATCGCTCAACCTCTTAAGGATTTGGTTGAGTCAATTTTTGACCCAGCAGGTGATGGAAACTGTGGATGTCAGTGCATTGCTCAGGCAATGTTTGGTGATCAAGATCTTTTTGATCAGATAAGAGACAGTATGGTGGAATGTCTTGCAAAAGAACAGTCCAGTTTCCTTAAAATACTTGGTTCAGCAAAAGACTTTGAATGAATTAAAAACAATCTTCAACCATTGGCTGTCTAAGCTTGATATGGGTCAGATATTAGCTGAAACATATCAGACAGCAATTTGTTTCTTTGCTTCAAGTGGTTGTAATACTTATGTACCTTTTACCTGTGCTCCAGATCCCTCTAAATCTTTTTTTCATATTTTTTTTGTCAACTCTAATCATTGGGTTCTTGTTATTCCAAAATGTGGTCCTTTTCCTATGCCTCCACTTGTAAAGCTCCCCAAAGCTCTCAGTAAATATATTCCTCTTTGGAAAGATCATGTCCAAGAGGGTCTCTCTTTCTATAATACAAATAAAAAATCTATTTCTTTCTCTCTTGTTTGCTTTTCCTTCTTTTTTTAATATAGATTTCTTTCTTTCTTGTTTCCTTATCTTTTTTTATTATTTAATATAGAATCTCATCTCAATATCTTAGTGGTTTTTTGGCTCTTTTGATTTTTAATTTCAATTAATAGTTTCTTATATTTTTACCTTTTAAATTTGTGAGTGCCATTGTTGAGTATAAGTCTTTTGCAATATGAGTTGAGTGAGTTGACTGTGAGCTTATGAGTGTTTTAAAATATTTAATTATTTTATTACATTAAGTTATTGTTTTCAATTTTTGTTGCAGTCTTATTTTTTTTAATTTTCTTTATTTTTTGTTATGTTTTTCTTTTTGTTTTGCTATTATTGTTGTTTTTATTTTTGTTTGTTTTTGTTGCTTTTTCTTACTTTCTTTTTTAGTGTTACTTGGTTTTTTTTTTCTTATTGTTATTCTTTTGTTTATTTTTTTTTTTTCTTATGTTCTTTTTCTTGTGGTTTTTTGTTTTCTTTTTTTCTTTTCATTTTTTTTTTTATTGTTTTTATTTGTTTTGTTTTTGTTTTGTTTTGCTATGTTCTTTTTCATTTTTTTTTTTGTCTCCTTTCTTTCTTTTCATAATTTTTTTTTTTGTTTTTCTTTGTTTTGTTTTTTATTTTTTTGTTTTTGTTTTGTTATATTCTTTTTCTTTGTTTTTGTTTTGTTCTGTTTCTTTACTTCTGCTCTATTTGTTTTGTGTTTTTTTTTTTGGTTTGTTTTGTTTGTCCTTACTGTTTTCTTTATATCCTTCTTGTTGTGTTCCTTGTTGTCTTTTTTTTTTTTTTTTCTATTTTTTTGTATTGTATACAATAGTTTACCGGGGGGACTATTTTGTACGATAGTCTGAGGCAGAAACTACTGTATACAATATAAATTATATTGTATACAGGGTTTCTGCCATTTAAACCCAAGTTTTTGAACGTATATGATACTTTCTAGAGAAAAGTATCGTATATGATAAGGGGGGGCGTCCGGGAATATTGTATACAATAGTTTAAAGTATCATATACAATACTATTTTCAGGACCCCCATTGTTGTATAGGACAATTTGGGGGGCCCATGGTATCATATACGATACTTATACAATAAACTATTGTGGTTTTAGCGCCCCCTTTTTTAATTTTTAATTCTTTTTTCTTTTTCTTTTTTCTTTTTCTTTTTTCTTTTTCTTTTCTTTTTCTTTTTTTGACCTTTTTTATTTTTTTATTTTTTTATATTTTTTTTTTCCTTTTTATTTTAATTTTTATGTTTATCTTGCTTTGTTGGTTATTTTTATTTTTATTTTTATTTTTGTCTTTATTATACTTTTTAATTTTTGATTTTATCTTATTTTTATTTTCTTTTTTGTCTTCCATTTGTTTTTTTGTTTTTGTTTTTGTTTTTGTTTTTGTTTTTGTTTTTGTTTTTGTTTTTGTTTTTGTTTTTGTTTTTTTTTATTTTTATTTCTTATTTTCCTTTTTTATTTTCCTTTTTCAATTTTTATCTTCATCTTGATCTTTGATTTTTTTTTTATTTTTTTATTCTTTATTCTTTTTATTTTTTCTTTTTCTTTTTTCTTTTTCTTTTGTTTTTCTTTTATTGACCTTTTTTATTTTTCCATTTTCATTTTTTTTTATTTTTATTTTTTTTTTTTCTTATGAGTTGCTTTTGATTTATATTTTATCTTGATTTTTGTTTTTATTTTTATTTGATTTTTATTTTTATTTTTATGTTAATGTTTATTTTTAATTTTTTTTTTTTCCTTTTTCAATTTTTATCTTTACCTTGATCCTTCTTTTCTTTTTTATTTATTTATTTTTTCTTTTTTTCCTTTTTCTTTTTCTTTTTTCTTTCTCTTTTTTACTTTTACTTTTTTCTTTTTCTTTTTTCTTTTACTTTTTTCTTTTTCTTTTTTCTTTTTCTTTTTTCTTTTTCTTTTTTCTTTCTTTTTTTGACCTTTTTTATTTTTTTATTTTTTTATCTTTTTTCTTTTTTCTTTTTCTTTCTCTTCTTTTCTTTTTCTTTTTTCTTTTTCTTTTTCTTCTTTTCTTTTTCTTTTTTTTTACCTTTTTTTATTTTTTTATTTTTTTTATTATTTATTTTATATTTAATTTTTCTTATGAGTTCCTTTTTTTTTTTCTTATCTTGATGTTTGTTTTTATTTTTGTTTTTATTTGATTTTTATTTTTATTTTTATGTTTATTTTTAATTTTTTTATTTTTACTACTCCACTACACGGCAATTGGGATTGCCGTGCACTGGCCAAAACCTTAAAATCCCAATTGCCGTGCGTTGTTTTTGGCCATTCCAGGGCAATTGCCGTGAATTTCCCAAAAAGCATGGCAATTGATGTGTGCTGGCTAAAAAAAAAGCCAAAAACACGGAAATTGCCGTGTTTTGGAAAAAAAAATGTGCATGAATTTACCGAGGGCCTTTTTCATTTTCCCCTTCCCTTTTCTTTTTTTCTTCAAATCCTGTTTGATCTCTTCTTCAACTTTTCCAAACTTGCTTGGTTCCCTTTGAGAGCTTGGAGGCCATCCTCTAATTTGTGTCACTAGTGAAGGCTCCAAACAAGGGGTGTTTGGTTGCTTCAAAATGTCTTGCACAAAATGTCCCATTGTAAGCCTCTGTAATGCCAAGGAGTGATCCTTCTAGCTATACAAGGTGCAAGATTTAAATTGGTTTGATTATTTTTAGAAATAATTATATATAATGATAAAATATTTGCTTTATTAATATTTAAAAAAAATTTTACAGCAGGGGCCAGAGCCTCTGGGGTGTTTTTAATGCCCTGCTGTGTTGAATCAAGGGGCCTGCGGTGCAGGGGTGTTTTGAATGCCCTTAAATTTGGGGCCTGCAGTGCAGGGGTATTTTAAAGCCCAATATTCTGGTTTATTTCAACCATTTTGAAGTAAAGAAGATAATAGGTACTTACTAACCTGTATACCTTCAGTTGAGGAGCAGCAGTTTGTCCTACGATGGCTAGAGTAGGCTGCTGAGGGATTTAAGAAAGAATGGGTTGATCTAATAATGTTACTGTGTCAAGATACTTCAAAGATTAATAGATATATCTTAAGTAATTTATGACTAATGTGTAACTGATAATTGATGGGGGATAAAGGGCGACTGGAAAGGCCCATTTTAGAAGCCTCAGAGGCGAATTGGAGCCTTGTATTCAAGTTCTCATGATGAAATAGTAGATTTATGTATATTTGATTTTGTTTTGAAAGCCTGGGATCTTTTGAATTGAAAAAGATCTCATGCTTTGTGATTTATCTAATGTTCTCCTGCGTCCGAAAGTGCTTTCTGGCTATTTCAAATATATTTAAAATAGAAATTCAGACAGTTATACAATTTAACAGATCATGTAAATAAGCGGATTTTATGTAAGTATTTCAAAATTACTTTTCTATTGTTTTATTTCTTTTTCATTTAGATGATTGATTACATTTGCGTAGATACTTGCATCAAGTTTGGAGGTGATAATGGTTCTGAGCTGAACGTTTTCCATGTGAGTTAGCGAAGTTTCATCCTCAGAATCCAACGGATCTAGCAAGGATTGAAGTTCTAGCATGTTTACAACACTTGTTTTCCACATTGAGTAGTTTTCCGAAGTTAAATTTGGTATTGCTTCAATTGAAGTTTTCAGAATAGCTGAGGTAATTTTATCATCTGCCATTATTGGTCTAAGTGATTGAGATGCTTTGGTTCCAGATTTTGCTTTTTCGTCAGGCATAGAGATTTGAGTAGTTGATCAAGCGAATTCCGACTTTTAATCGTGATAAAATTTGATCTTATTACGAAAAAACTGAAACCAAAGCTGATGAAAAACAAAAAATAAGAATAAAAAACAATAGCCTTGAACAAAAAATAATAAAGATTTCATACCAAAATATAAAGTTTCAAGAAAAGAAATATGGCAGGAAATAGAAATAAGACTAGAACTAGGATAGGTCAAGACTAGTATGATGAATCAAATGAGAAGCATAAAAGCATATCAGTGTAAATAAGGAAGAGTTGAAGTTTTGAAAGAGAGAACCATACAGAAGAGTCTTGATGAAAAAGTATTCTTAGTCTGATAATTTATCACCAATGTCTTGACGTTGAATTTTCTAATAATAATAAAAGTAAATGAAGTGAGAAAAACAGTCTGAAGTTGAAACAATGTTTGATTGAAAATAATTTACTTGCAACGTGATAAGCAAGATCTTTTGATGTTTTCAAGAATATTCCAATCAAGT
>JNCO01004686.1:0-14934 GCA_000785685.1 Uromyces viciae-fabae
TAGATATTTAAGTTGCTGGCCTACTGCTGCTAATAATGTAAGTTCTTTTTAACTTCTTTTCATTATGGCTTTTTTCATTTTTTTAATCTTTTGCCTCTATTCTGATTCCCTTCTTTCACCCCCTCCCTCACAAAAAAACGTACTTAACCATCATTAAAGAGATGTAAAGGGACCGGATTACAAGTTACCGAAACTACCACGACAACACCAGTTCGAGGGGGGACGGGAAACTCCACCACTAGTTTAACCTCTTCATCTTCTCTCATCTTCTTAGCCACACTACCTCGGTTGATTGTAACATTTATTAATCACAACCGGTGAATTAAAATTTAACCAAATAAATGTACATCCTAATCTTTCTGTGATTTTTTTTTCTTTCTTCTTTCTTTTATATATAGTAACCGTTTCAACTTTTGTCCTAAAACAACAATACCATTTTCTTTTTTATTTTTATCCTGATTTATTTTATCTTATTTTTTTCGTGATATCTATTTTTTTTTAAACCATCATTTCCATTTACCTTCCTTTCATAACTTGAATTCTTTTGTTTGTCTGTTTGTTGTTGTTTTTATATTCATTTTCATTTTTCAGATTTTTTCTTTCATATGTCTATGTATCCAAAGTTTAATCCAGTTCCATCCATTTCTTTTTTTTGTTTTTTGTTTGTTCTTTCTTCCTGGGTTGAAGGGGGGGGTTGTTTTGTAGCGAATAAATCAGATATCCTCGAGTAGGAAATAAACATATTTGAGTAATCAGAATATATATTTTGTCTCAAGTCTAGTTCTGTTTACATAATCTATGCTTTTTTTTTTGAATTAAACAAATTGAGCAAACAGGAAGCATGTATTTACATGGTGTGTTGCTGTAGGACTCTTTCTCATGGAGAGGTGCCTGTACCAACCCATTGATGGACAAAGGTTTTTGTAGCATAACTTATGAGGGTCCTTTGCAGGTAGTAGAAAATGTTTTGTGGGTTTTTGATTCATCTGTTGGAAATCATATGAATTGTGGCAAGATTCAATGAGACCTGCATGAAATGGTTTTTGTTATGTTACAAGAAAGCTGGACAGAAACTCAATATTTTCACAATTCTTCATCAATATGATAACCTTTCAAAAAAAAAAAAAATGATTTGCACAGGGCCCCAAAATGTTATGAAGGGGCCCTGTCTCATGGAAAAAAAGCTGATAGGGGTTGACATCCACCCTCAAACTATAAATTAAGCCAAAAAAAAAAAAAAAAACACAAAATATAAGATTTGTGAAAAATAAAAAAAAAAGGTTTTAAGACAAAAGGCCTCAAAACATTGGCAAATAGCCATTTCCCATAGAATTCATGTTACCATCCTTTTAATGCCATTGAACCAGTTGCATATACTATTCCTGAATCTAAACCAAAGACAATCTCTCATGTTACTGCCAATCATGATCCAAAGTTACTGCATTACCATAAAATGCTTGGTCATTTGCCATTAAAAGAAATGAGATATTTATCTGAACTGCAACTTAAACCTGGGTTTTCTGAAACACTACCACCAGGTGATTTTGAAGGTACTGAATGTTTAATTAATGAAAGAACAAGAATTATGAAGCTCACCTTGGATATGTGATATTATGATAGAATGGAGTTATGTGCAGTAGATTTGGTTGGCCCATTCAAAAAGGAAACCACTGGGGGCAGAAAGTATTTTTGGACCATTAGCGATATTGGGGTGGTTTATAGTGAAACTAAAATTCTAACAAAGAAATAAGAAGCAATGGGGGAACTTATTGCTACAATGACAAGACTAGAAAATAAAACGGGTATGAAATTAAAAACATTAAGATTGGATAACGGGGGGAATTCAGCAATAATGTCTTATCAAGATTTTTTTTAGAGGAAAGCATTGTTACATAGAAATCATTAGCTTACCATAACTATCAGAATGGAAATATTGCATGTTTTAATTAAAAATTACAGGAAATGGTATGTACTTTTTTGTTGGCTAGTGAATTGGAAAAACAGTTCTGGGGGTTTGCATTCTTATGGGCCTATGAAATTAAATTCCATTCCAAATAAAACCAGTGGTGATTTCACTCCTTATGAGAATATATTTAAAATGAAACCCAACTATTATCATCTTTGGGTGTTTGGTATTCAAGTGGTGATACATCTATCAGTGAAGAAGAGGAGGAAACTTGATGATAGAGGAATTATTGTAAATGTAGTAGGCATTCTAGATCATAGAAAAAGGCTAGATACTCTGGATTCCTTCTAGTAATACTTTTACCAACTCTGCAATCTGTACCTTTTTGAAGTGTACTACAGAATTAGAAGGGCTGGTGGCAGTGGTGAACGTGGTGAAGCTGGGTGATTTTTTGATGGAAAAATTTATATTGGATCAGGAAAAATTGGTTGAAGAAGCTATAATTGATCCCAACACATAGGCTTGTACTGCACCTGCAACCAAAAAAAAATCCATGGAGAGTAGCCAATTGGTAAAATGGAAAGAGGCAATTATTGATGAGCTATTAGTGGATCTGAAAGTATGGTATGTTTTACCAGGGCCAATCAGGGTAAAGCCATTGGGGGATAAATGGGTTTTTGCAACAAAGTGTGATGAACAGGGGAAATTTATTTGTTATGAGGCACATTGCATGGAAAAGGAGTACAATCAGGTTGAGGGAACAGAATATAATCAGACATTTTCACCAACAGAAACCTTTGTCTCTATGAGGATAAGTTTAGGTATATCTGAAAAAAATCAGTGGCCAGGGTGCACATTTGACTTTGTGGCCACCTATCTCAACTCACATATTGAATAAAAGGTATGTTTGAAGCCACCTAAAGGTATGAATGCTCCAAAGAATCATGCATGTCTCTTGCAAAAATATTTGTATGGGAAAAAACTGTCAGAATTTTGATGATGAATATAAAAATAAAAGAGTTAAAAACTCTTCCACTGAATGAAGTGAGTTCAAATTGAAAATAATTAATTCAAAATAGGAGACTGGTTTTGCTACTACCCAAAAACTTCCCCACACCTCCTTTTGACTGCCATAGGACATCCAGCTGTTTTTGATTTTTCAAATATTTTTTAAAAATACTTTTA
Organism: Uromyces viciae-fabae; assembly: GCA_000785685.1. Taxonomy (NCBI): domain Eukaryota; kingdom Fungi; phylum Basidiomycota; class Pucciniomycetes; order Pucciniales; family Pucciniaceae; genus Uromyces; species Uromyces viciae-fabae. The sequence continues at coordinate 3,092 of JNCO01004686.1, forward strand.
AAGGTGCTAAAATTACCAAACTTTTTTGGCATCCTTCTTAGCCCCCCTGATACATATTCTGAGCTTTTTAGCTCAAATAAAAACATTGAAGTACTCCTTATTTAGGGACTACACTAAATGAAATAAAAACTAAGATAGAATAGTTAATGGGGGAAATATGGGCTAAAAATTTTATCACATGTATTTCAATCCTATTGAAGTGTGGAATTAAATTTTCATCCACCAGTAAGCAAAAAGAATTTCTCTTACGTTGTGGAAAGATAATCCGTGTCCGCACACAAAATCGACTCTCCGCAGGTTCCAGAACTTGATGATTCCGCTTGATAGGACTGGTGAACCAACATCTAAGAGAAACTTACGCTCTAGACTAAGAACCCCAAACAAGTTGGCCCTTTCTTATTCCCTCACGCTTCCGCAGTTTCTCTCCCTAAGAGTCTTGGTCAGTGATTTCCCTTTTCCAATAAATCGACTTTCCCGCAAGCGTAATGTGTTGTAACAACTGAATGTAAAAGATGCGTGTTCAAAAATTTAATAATAATCTGTTGTAAAGTGTAGTATGATGATCTAATATATATTTACAACTCTCAATCCCTCCCTCCCTTCCCGCACCCCGTTCCCCCAATACCCCCCTTTTCCTCTCCGTTTACCCCCCGGTTTCCGTCTCCGCAGCTGTTTGCCCTAATCACCAATGCCGCATCCGCCTTACTTCTGGAACCCTTACTGCCGACCAACGCCACCCTACTTCTTGCAGCCCACCGGTTTGGATCGTTATCCGCTGAACGATCCTCTCCTTCCCCTGCTGATCTGCAGCCCTGAGCACTGATCTACCCCGCAGAACCTTCCTGATTAACTCACGTCTGATTTCCTATTCCGCATCACCGCTCAGCCCCCGCAAACCATACTTTCCACTTTCCCTCCGTGTTTAGTATATCCTGAGGCGACTAACTTTGCAGATACTTTCCATCTTTGCCAAAGCTATTCCATCAGCTTGCATGATGCTTTCCACTGCTCCGCATGCCTCTCCACCTTTGCCACCGCTACCCAACACAAATATAAATTCCACAACGTTTACTTTTGCAAAAACTGGTGCATGTACCAAAATATTCCAAAAGTAAACATAAAATTCATTTTTTTTTGCTTCCCAGGGGATAAAAATTTCATCCCACATTTCAATAGGGTATAAATACATGTTGTAAAATTTTCAGCCCATATTTCCTGCATGAACTATTTCCTTTTTTTTGATATTTGATATAGTACTGTACTCCCTAAATAAGGAGTACTTGAATGTTTTCTTCTGAGAGAAAAAGCTCACTATATGAAGCAGAGGGGCTCAGAAGGATGCCACAAAATTTTGGTAATTTTAGAACCTTTAGAATAATTTTTAAAAAATATTTGAAAGACAATAAATGGTGGAAGTCCTCTGGCAGTCAAAAGGTGGTGCAGGGAAGTTTTTGATTCCAAAGCCAGTCCCCTATTGAAAATTTATCAAAATTTCTCAATTAAAAGAATTAAATAAAAGTAGTTGAACATTAATACAGGGAATTACTAAATGCATGTGGTTGGCCCACAAACTCATGTGGCTTTAACCATGCGCAGAACAACCACTGGCACACAGTTTTACACAAACACATGTGGTTCTCAAAAAACTGTGTGAGCCCAAAATTAAAACAATCAAAATGTTTTTTGGGGTTTGAAACAATTTTTGGGGTCTGAAAACCCCCCAAAAAAATTCCTCATGATTTTTGGAAGGGTTTTTGACCCCAAAAAAATTAATCAAAAAAATAAAAACAAAAATAAAAAAGATGATTGGTACAGGGGCCCTGTCCTGTGGAAATAAAGTTCACCCCCAAACCATAACTTGAGCAAAAAAAATAACAATAGCAAATAATAAGGTTTGTTTAATAAGAAAGAAAGAAAGAAAGAAAGAAAGAAAGAAAGAAAGAAAGAAAGAAAGAAAGAAAGAAAGAAAGAAAGAAAAATAAAAAATAAATAAAAAAATAAATAAATAAAATAAAAAGAAAAAAGAAAAAGAAAAAAGAAAAAGAAAAAGAAAAAAGAAAAAAAGAACAAAGAACCACATGACATGGTCACCTGCCAATGTCTTGTGGCCCTTTTTCCCAATACCCTTTTTTTGTCAGCCTATGTGATGCCTAGAGCCTAACTCTACTAGCTACACATGGTGCAAAGAAGTATGTGAAGGGATTTTTATTTATATATAACTCCTTTTTAATGATTTTGTATATTTTTAATATCTTTAAATAATAAATTTTAAGATAAGGGGCCAGCTGAGCTGGGGTTATTTAAAGCCCTTTCTTTTGGTAGAAGGGACCTATCTGCTCACAGATAGGGGTGGTTTTGAAAAACCCTTCTAATCTAACAGGGGCCAGTATTACACTGGGGTTATTTAAAGCCCTGAGGATAGGGGCCTGCTAAGCAGGGGTGATTTAAAGCCCTATGATAAGTTAAGTGCAGAAAATATACTAGAAAAAGTACTTACTACTTTTTTAATGATTAGTATACTTACCACTAACTGTGACTCGTGAAGAGGAATTGATTAGAGTAGGTTAAGTTTAGTTTGTTGAGCAGAAACAGAGTTCAGAATTTAATTATTGCTAGATTCACGGATCCTGGGCGCAGTTGATGAGCTAAGAATATAGTATGAATATATAAGTGATATGTAAAAGTGAATGAGGAGGATTAGGACGAAGAGGGAGGTCCTTTTATATCTGTTCAGGCTCTCTTGTGGCGCTCTGAAGTTACTATAAAGTTCCCCATAAAGTTCCCATGACGTGCAAATGTCATTATTCAGTAAAATAACGCAATCTTGTGGGCATTGAGTATTTCAAATGACTCAATCCTATTACCTGTCTAATTTATCCTTGGGAAAGCGTCAACCAAGGTTACTTTCTATAATTTTTATATATATTTCACGAATGTTCTGACAGAGTTATGATTTTTTGAATCATAAATGTCACTTTTTGATTGAATGTAATATTTGAAAATTATTATTTCTATTGAATTTTTATTTCCAATAGTTGTTTCTATTTTTCCTGGTTAGTTTAAAGTGTTTAGTTCACGGGAAAAATAGATACTTCCATGGGGAGAAGTGTCTAGACACTATTTAGTATTTTTGAATGATGTGGGAATGGGTTTCTGAAACAAAGCAGTTTTGGCCCATTCAGGCCCGTGGGAATCTCTCAGCTGGATTATATAAGCCAATTTATTTTATTGAAACTTTGTTCACGGCACTGATTATGTCAGCTCCCGTGTCATTTGACACCAATTTATTATGGCACTGGGCAGCTTATGTCAGCAGAAAAAATGGAGCAACCAAGGCTAGTTGCTTTGGCAAGAACAAAGGGACCCCTTTGTTCCTGTGAAAGCAACTCACCTTGGTTTCTCCATTTTTTCTGGTGGTGTAACCCTTAAAAAGTAGTAAGTTCTTTTTCTAGTATATTTTCTGCACTTAACTTATCATAGGGCTTTAAATCACCCCTGCTTAGCAGGCCCCTACTCTCAGGGCTTTAAATAACCCCAGTACATTACTGGCCCCTGTTTGATTTGAAGGGTTGTTAAAAACCACCCCTATTTTTGAAAAAATTCATTGTTTTATTTATATTATTATTATTTTTGTATTTTATTAATTTATTTTAATTATTTTGAGTCAATGTTGGCTTGCTCAACATTGTAGCAAGCTGACATTTTTCATTTTGTTTTTTGTTTTGAAAACCATATTTTTTGGTTATTGTTATTTTTTTTAGCTAAATTTATTAAAAAAGTTTGTTTCCAGGGGACAGGGCCTCTTCATAAGGTTTTGGGGCCCTGCATATTTCATTTATTTTTATTCTTTTCTATTTTTTATTTTTAGGGTTTTGTTTTCCCCACACGGTCAAACCGCCTTTACACATGGTTTGAATGTTGCAGCAACATAACCGCGCTTCCCACCTGCACACGGTTTTCTGTGGCAGCACACAGTGTGTGATATGCACACTACCAAAAATCTGTGTAGCTCAAAAAATGCAGGTTTGTCAAACAAAAAAAAACAAAACAAAGAGAATGAGAAAATGGATCAAAAAGAAGGAAAAGATATGGAAAAGAAAGAAATACATAAGAAAGAAATATATAAGAAAGAAATATATAAGAAAGAAATATATAAGAAAGAAATATATAAGAAAGAAATATATAAGAAAGAAACATATAAGAAAGAAATATATAAGAAAGAAATATATAAGAAAGAAATATATAAGAAAGAAATATATAAGAAAGAAATATATAAGAAAGAAATATATAAGAAAGAAGAAAAAGAAAAGAAAAGATCAAAATAAAGGATAAAGCAACAAAAAATAGAAAAAGAGAAAGAAGCATAAAAATAAAAAGAAAAGAAAATAAAAGTAAAATAAAAGAAAAAGAAAAGAAAAAGAAAAAAAGAAGCAAACAGAGAGAAAATAAATGATGGCAAAAAAAGAGAAAAGGATAAAAAAGAAGCAAAAGGAGCAAGAGAAAGAGTAAAGAGAACAAAAAGAAAAATACAAGGACCAAGAAAACAAAGAAGATAAAAAAAAAGGAAACAAAAACAAAAAATCCAATGAGACAAAAAATTGAATAAAACTAAAATTTTAAAAATATGAATTCAAAAGAAAAAAAGTTTATTTTCTTTTGCTTTTGTCCTTTCTTTTCCTTTTTCTTTTTAATCTTTGCTTCCTTTTTCTTTTTTTTAAGTTATAAGTTAAGATTATATTCTATTTCTATTTCTTTTTTTTTCCTGAAATCAAATGGATTAACTGAGAAAAAATAGGAGTGTCCGAAGGAAGAGACTTATAACCATCAAAAAAAATACTCTTTATGGTTCTAAAACACATTTTTTCATAATTTTAGACCTAGGATAACTGGTATAAAAAGAGGTACCAGAGATTTAGGTTCAAAGCCATGTGCAAAAAAACAAAAATCTTCCACTTTTTTCATTAAAAACAGTTCGAACAGCTCTTTCCACCTCCAACTATTTTTCAAATGGCTGAATTTTTTTTTTTCATTTGTGTATGGGAATTCAAAAAAACTGTGTGTGCAAAAAAAAAAAAGAGAATTTTAAACTTTTAACTATACAGGAAAATCTAGCATCCTTGGAAACCCCCAAAACTGGTTATCATTTTAATTTTGTCAATTTTTTTCTATCTTTTAAAAGGGTTGATGATAAACATGTGCCAGCGCAGAAAACTGTGGGTGTGTGCACAGAGCGGTTACGTTTCCGCAATGGTCAAACCGTATATAAACAAGGTTTGACTGTGTGCAGAAAACAAAACCCTATTTTTATTAATTTTTTTGGGTTTGAAAAGCCTTGAAAAAATTCTGAGGAATTTTTGGGGGGTTTTTTGACCCCAAAGAACATTTCCATCTTTTCAATTTTGGGCTCATGCAGTTTTTTCAGAACATTGTTGGTTTGCAGAAAACAGTTTGCACTTGGTTGGTCCGTGTGCAGTCAAAACTGTGTGAGTTTGCGGGCCAACCACATGTATTTAGTAATGCCCTTCATTCATTTCTAAATAATTTTATTTAATTGTTTGAATTTAGAAATTATGATAACTTTTAAATAACCATTTTATAATTAAATTTTATTGATAATTTATTTTTCAATAATTGTTTCTCAATATAATAAAATTAAAATTAAATATCATTAATAGTCAATCAAATAAGTTATCACCCAAATAAAAATCAAATCAGAATTAAAGGCAAAACTGATTTTGCCTTCAGGTGATTAAGATTGTTCTCTAAAAAGTTTCAATTCTAAATATTATATCTAAAATATTAAAAAGGGCCATGCTAAAACAACACCCCCGCCTTGGGGATGATTGCTTGGGGTGTTTTTTTAGCAATACACACCCTCTGGGGGGAGTGGTTTGAGACAACCCACAAAAGAATAAAAAAACACTGTGGGGGTGTCGCTTTAGTCAATGAATTCCCCATGAGGGTGTTCTTTTAGAAAAAATAATAATGAACATGAAAATAGGGGGTTGCTTTTCACACCACCCAAAACCTGTTGTGCACCACCTTTTGCCATCAGGAGGCCATCAAGTGTTTTTTAATTTTTTCAAATATTGTTTTAAAATACTTCTGGTTGTCCTCAATTTACCAAACTTTTTTCCCAGCATCCTGAGCCCTCTACTTCATCTTCTGAGCTTTTGAGCTCATAAAATATACTACTTTGTTTCAAGGGCTAATTAATTCAACATATAACTTCTGGCAAAGATTTTAAGAACTCTGCCCACTATACCACAAAAGCTGCACTGAGCTAATGTAGATATAATCTCAAGTCCTACTTTGCTACATGAATACATGTAACATTTCTATCCAACACAAAAAATTCCACTAGAAATTCCCTTAGATGTTGTGTGCAGAGACACTGAGTGGAGTTTGACTACCTTATTTACAGTGTACACAAAATGAAATACAAAATATAATAAAATGGTTCATGTGGGAAATATGACCCAAAAAATTTATCACATGTATCCTTATTGAAATTGGGGATAAAAAAATTTCCCATGGGGAAGCAACAAAAGTAGGTTTTACATTTACTTTTGCAAAAATACAAATGAATAACCTTCCCCGTCCATACCTGTGGGCAATTCTGAAAACCAAAGTGCATAAAACCCAGTCTCCCAGGCTATTAAATTTTTCTTGAGTTTTTGTTTAAGAAAGATAAATGTTAGTACATTCAAAAAGATAGTATGGTAGATAGAGCTGTATTTCATTCAAAAATGGATGTTTCTAAAAAATACAAATATTTTTCTATTTAATTGGATCAAACCCCATAGCCTAACTTCTTTAAATCCCAGGTAAACCTCAGCTCTGAAATGAGTACTATTTTCCCTATTTGTCTGATAAATTCCTGAAAAATAATGTCAAATGAGTTTTAAATAAAATAGAAATAAATTCAAACTACCAAATCAAATATGTCCAAGTCTTTGGATGAAACGTGGTATTGAAGATTTGCTTTGGATATCAAACAAGATAAAAGAATGCAAAAAATTTGGTGACAAAAACACATTTTTTTCATTTTTATGCCCTTATCATCCCTGTTCATCCTATATTTCTATCATTTTTTGGTTAGAAAAATAGTTTAAAAATATTTAGAGCCTTAGATAACTGACTCCCAGGAACTAGATCAACAACTACAATTGGGTCTGCTGGACAGAAAATGGGAGTTGTTGCTCCAATTCTGAAATTTTTTTTGGGAGTTGTTGCTCCAAATCCCAAAAAACACCAAAAAAACAAAACAAATTGCAACTCATTAGTGAGCTCTTCAATGGCCTTGAATATTTTAATCAAATATGAAGGCCTAAAATAAGTATACCCTCAAATTTTTAGAACTATCCTATGTATTTTTCATATTTTTTTTCCCCCTCTTCTTTGAGCTCTTTATTTTTTATTTTTTTCAATAAAAAAAATGGTTATACTTTGGTTTGGTTCTAAGTTTTGTGATTTCTGGTTTATCTGTTTCTTCTTGTGAATTTTATCTTCATTGAAACCTAAGCTTCATTCCATGGAGGAGGAAAATCAAATAAGAATTATACCAAAAAACAACAACTCATTCAGTTTTGTATGTGGATTCATGCCAAAATTTGGAGGGAATGCCCAACAGGGTCCTCCCTTTTTTAATAAAAAATTTCATTGCCTTGGAGGGACTCATTCAAAAGTTATGGATGTTGGAATTTGGTCCTCATGACCACTCAAGTTTTCTTACAATTATGCCAAGTTATTTTTAAATTAAAATATTTTTTATTTCAAGGTAAATTAGTTCAATAAAAATAGTAAAAGAATTAGAATAAAAATAAAGTATTTAAAAATAGATAATAGTTGCAGTAGTATGTGTCACATTCATTTAACCTTGATCATCAGTAGTCAACATTCTTCTTGAGAAATATTTTTTATATTTTTATTTTATCTTTATTTCATTTAACCTTGATCATCAGTAGTCAACATTCTTCTTGAGAAATATTTTTTATATTTTTATTTTATCTTTATTATTTGGGAGTTAAATAAAATGAACTAACAATCCATTTTCTAGTGTGAAATATTATTAAAGTAGTAGTAAGATATCTCTAGTTTTTAGTAATCTTCTCTTAATGTGTCATTTATTTTAGTGTTAGGTTTTAGAACCACCACTCCAGACCCTGGCAAGCTGTTATTTAATCTGCTGTTGTCAGAAAGAAATTGAAACATTGGTTCTTCATCCTAAAAATCCAAAAGCTATCTGAGCCATCCAAGTGAGATTGACATCCTCCTTGCCCCCATCTTTAATCTCGAGTTCTCTTTCATTAAAATCTCAAAAATATCAGACATAAAAACAAAAAATTAAATCAAAATAAAATTAGGGTATTGATTTCCGCACACAGTCAAACCGCGTTTACACGCGGTTTGGGACCGCCAGGGGAAATCGGATTTTTTTTTTTTTCAAATATTTTTAAAAAATACTTTCAATGGTTCTAAAATTACCAAATTTTTTTCCTAGTATCCTGAGCCCCCCTGCTTCATATTCTGAAGTTTTTAGAGCCAAAAAAAATATGGCAAAATCAAAAAAAAAAATGAAAAAATATAGTCAATGCGGGAAATATGGGCTAAAAATTTTATCAAATGCATTTTCACCTTATTGGAATGTGGGATAAAAATTTCATCCACGGGGAAGAAAAAAAAGTACGCTTTATGTTTATTTTTGCAAAATTTTGGTACATTAACCAAATTTTTTGCAAAAGTAAATGTAAAGTGTACTTTTTTTTCTTCCCCGTGGATGAAATTTTTATCCCACATTCCAATAAGGTGAAAATGCATTTGATAAAATTTTTAGCCCATATTTCCCGCATTGACTATATTTTTTCATTTTTTTTTTTGATTTTGTGTAATCCCTATATATGGAGTACTTCCATATTTCTTTTGGCTCTAAAAACTTCAGAATATGAAGCAGGGGGGCTCAGGATACTGGGAACGAAATTTGGTAATTTTGGAACCATTGAAAGTATTTTTTAAAAATATTTGAAAAAAAAAAAAACCGACGTCCCCTGGCGGTCCCTAACCGTGTGTAAACACGGTTTGACCGTGTGCGGAAATCAATACCCTAAAATTAATTATAAAAAACAAAACCAAATTCTAAAATAATTTTGGTTCTCTTTTTCAGCAATGGAGCTACAAAAAAGAGAGAAAGAGAAATAAAGGAAAAGAAAGAAAATCACATAACATAGTGCTAAAAATTTCAGGGTATACCAAGTGGGGGTCTTTCTCACTGAATGAAAATTTTTAAGGCCATTGGGGAGGGCACTAATGAGTTACAATTTTTTTTTTTCAGAATAGCAACAACTCCCCCAAAAAAATTTATAATTGGAGCAATGACTCCCATTTTTGGTCTGGTGGATCAAATGAGAGTCATTGATCTAATTCCTGGGAGTTGGTTATCCAAGGGACAATTTTTATTTCCTTAGTATTTAGGCTTTTAGTTGTTAGTTGCTATCTCTCAGAAGTCTTATCTCTATTACTTTTTTCCTGAGTGAATTGTAGAAATTATGTATTTGGTATATATTGCTTAGAATTCCTGGTTCCATTATTGTGCCACAGAATTTTATTATTGGTCCTTTTTCCCTAGTAGTGATATAGTAGTCAGGCTGAAAGTGGTCCGGGTCAGCAGCCAAAATCAGTGTCCAAACCCAACCCAAAAATAAAGATGGGTCAGGTCGGGTCATTTTGTGAGCTCTCATAGACTGTCCAAACCCAGCCCTAGATTTTTAAAAAATGGGTCCGGGTCGGGTCAGGGTCAGTAGTACTGACAGGGTTTTTTTTTCTTTTTTCACGTTTGTTTACTTCAAGAAAAAAAAAAAAAACCATACATACATGTATCTCTTTGCATTTACTAATAACTAATAGGGTCGGGTCAGGGTCAGTAGTACTGACAGGGTTTGCTTTTCTTTTGTCACGTTTGTTTACTTCAAGAAAAAAAAAAAAAACCATACATACATGTATCTCTTTGCATTTACTAATAACTAATACTTATATAAGTTGTATTTACTTGTATTTTACTTCTTATTTATATATATTCAAGCCTTTTTTTATTATTATTGTCTTTTTTTTTATTTTTATTTATTTTTATTTTTATTTTATTTTTCTTCTGTTTTTTTTTTCAAAGTCCACGTAATTGAAATTTTAAACCAATTGTAGAAGAAAAGATAGACTAAAAAATTACCTAGCTGATATTTTGGAGGGCCTCCTCTGTGCGGATCCAATCTTGAGTACAGACTAGCGCCTCTAGCATATCAGCATTTAAGCTGCTTTGAAAATCATTGAGGACACGGCCAGAAGTTGAAAAAGCACTCTCTGATGCAATAGAACTCATTGGAGTCATCAATATGGTCTTGGAAAGCTGTGAGAGTACTGGAAAGAGGAGTGAGTTGACCTTCCACCATTCAAGCAGACTGAATGAGGGTAAGTCAATTGCTATTGTTGGCTCCTGGAGATACAAGTCCAACTCAGCGGTGACAGAAGTAGTATCGCTTCTTTTTTTCTTTCGGGCTAGGTATTGCTTGAAACACTTGGCATAGTTAGATTCCGCAGATGTAATCGGCTTTGCTTTGGATTGGCTGGAATCGAGCGCATCCATTGACTTATTTCTTGCATTGGTCTCACTCGGGGATTTCCGGATCTCACTAAACCATTCTGAGAGATTCGATTTGACTTCTTCCAATTTAGAAGTGACCACTTCTGGATCATTCGCCTCAACAAGTAAAAATTCAAGAAGATCCATCTTTGCTCGAGGGTCAAACATCATATTTATGGCTGCAAATGGCTCCATCGGTATCCAGTACTTGTTGAATTTACGTTACATGGGTTCAATCATGCTTTTAATGTGATTGGTTGTGTTTTTCTTGCTATATTCAAGTTGGTGGTTTATTTTTTGCATCATTTGGTAGATGACATGAGCAGTTGGGTTCAGGGTTGCTCCTAGCTTGAGTGTTGCTAAATCCGATTGCAAAAGATAAAAAAAATCAGAAATTCAGAATCATAAGTAATAGAACAAAAGATAAAAAAATTAAAAAGGATGAGAAACAAAGCTTGAAGTGACTGTAACACTCACCAAGATGAAAGACACTGAGAAAATATCTCATTATAAAAAAATTCAAAAGGATGAGAAACAAAGCTTGAAGTGACTGTAACACTCACCAAGATGAAAGACACTGAGAAAATATCTCATTAAAGTTAATTCATCCCACTCCTCTTCGCTAGGGCAGTGAGTAAAGTTTGCATCTGACATTGATAGGTTGATAAAAGCCGAATTATACGGTATTGAGGAGTTAATCATGAGGTATGTCGAATTCCAGCGGGTTGGAACATCGACGGAAGGTAAGGCATTGGCTTTGATGTTGCTGATATCAATGGCCTCCTGGAAGAGTTGCTTACGTACCAGGGTGCTTTTAGAGTATCATACACTTTCTCGGACCTTTTCAATAGCAACTGAAGAGGTCTTGAGGCCATCCTGGACAATTAAGTTGATAACGTGAGCTGCACAACAAACATGAAAAAATTTGCCACCCATTTCAGGTGGCAAAGAGCTTCGTTCTTCTAAAACCGAGCGGACACAAGAGATGGCAGTGTCGTTTGAAACAGCATTGTCAACCGTGATTGCTGCAACCTTGTTGACTGTCTTCCAGTCAACAAGGGTGCTGATTAGCTGTTCGGCGATGCGCGAGACCGGTATGAGGGCATGGGAGCTCCTTGAACGAGATGATCTTCTTGAAGAGGATCCAATCCTGGCTGATATACTGAGCGGTGACGACCATGAACGGGGTCTGATGAGAGGAAGTCCAAAGATT